>WBNH01009466.1:81784-151326 GCA_013401255.1 Urocolius indicus | reverse complement strand
TCCAGCAGATCGATCCCCAGCCTATACTGGGGATCTCTGAGAAATCCACAACGCGTGCCACCAGGGCTGCCTGGACCAGTCACCTCCTCCACACCATCACCTTCAGACCAATTCACCTGTATGCAGAGTCTCTTCTGGGGCACATACTGCAGTATCCCCCCGGATCAATGGGGCACTTGTTGGGGGAAGGCACTCCAGGACCCTCTGTGACCCTTTCCCACCACTCTGTTGGCCTCTATGGAAAGATTGATACACCAACCTTAATATCCTCTGATACTAAACTGGGAGGACTGGTTGATTCACCAGAAGGCTGTGCTGCCATTCAGTGGGATCTTGTCTGGTTTGGGAGTTGGGCAGAGAGGAACCTCATAAGGTTCAACAAGGAGAAGTGCAGAGTCCTTCTAGGAAGGAACAACGACATGCACCAGTACAGGCTGGAGGTTGACCTGCTGGAGAGCAGCTCTGCAGAGAGGGACCTGGGTGTTTTGGTGGGCAGCAAACTAAATACGAGCCAGCAATGTGCCCTTGTGGCCAAGAAGACCAATGGTATCCTGGGGTGCACTAAGACCATGGCCAGCAGGTCAAGAGGGTTATCTTAACCCTCTACTCTGCCCTGGTGAGGCCTCATCTGAAGTCTTGTGTCCAGTTCTGGGCTCAAGAGGGACAGAGAAATTCTGAAGAGAGTCCAGCACAGGGACACCAAGATGATCAAGGAACTGATGAGAAAAGACTGTGTGACCTGCGGCTTTTTAGCCTGGAAAAGACTGAGAGGGGACCTTATCAATGCTTATAAATACCTAAAGAGCAGATGGTGTCAGTAGGATGGGATGAATCTTTTTTTTCTGTAGTGCCCAGAGACAGGACAAGTGTTAATAGGCACAAGTTGGAACACAGGAAGTTCCACTTGAACAAGAGGAAAACTCTCTTTCCTCTAAGGGTGAGGGAGCCCTGGCACAGGCTGCCCAGGGAGGGTGTGGAGTCTCCTTCTCTGGAGGTCTTCAAAACCTGTCTGGATGTGTTCCTGTGTGATCTGATCTATGTGGACCTGCTTTAGCTGGGTGCTGGATTGAATGATCTCTAGAAGTCCCTTCCAACCCCTACCATTCTGTGATTGCATGATTCATCCATATTTTTTCACATCTGGCCCTCCTCAAGCTGCTCATCCCATCCAGAACGTGGAAAGCTTTGAAAGAAACATGTAATGAGAGTAAGTGAAATGGCAAACCCATCTGGGCCATTGTTTCCTACAATGGCCATGCCCCTCTCCCTGAGGCTCGCCATGTGCCAGCAGCACAACCTCGCTGTGTGTGCTGCGATGCTCTCCAGGCAAAACTCAGGAAGGAGCAGCTGCGCTACCAGGTTTGCTCTGAGCACACAAACGGCATCTGCTCCAGTGAGGGGAAGCGATTTGTCCTCTAACTGAGCCTGAACTGCACCAAGTCACAGCTAAAAGCTGAGAGCAAAAACCATGAGGACACGGTTGTGTGCTGGCCTGGTGGCAGTTGCTGAGGTCAATTACTCCGCAAAGTTTTAGCCTATTGTGGCCTAGAGGAGGAATACACTTCACTGGGTGGGGGGAAAAACAAAGCCAATTGGTTTGTGGAATGGAAAAGCCTGTTTCTTTAATCTATTTGAAAGCTTGTAGTACATCAAAATCATGGCAAGAAGAGGTATCTCTGATATACAATTGGTGTGGACAACTGCAAAGGTTTTGACAAAGACCTTTGTGAAAGAGCTATCCATGGGAGGCAAAGAAGGGTCATGAGTTAGACACTGGGCAAGAAACAAAAACCCCAAAAGCAGGATGAGAACTGGGCAAATGTGACATGGTTGTGCACAGTGGACAAGGTGCCCCTGACAGCAAAGCCTGACGAGGGGTGACGAGGATTGCCAAGAGCACCACCAAAGCCAAGCGGAAAAGATCGTCTCATCATCAGCCTGGGGTAGGAGCTCCCTAGGAGCAGGGAGGTGATGGTCATATAAACCAGGCAAGTCCAGATCACCTCCCAAAGAGAAAATCCAACTAGGGTCATGAGCAACTCACCACAGTCTTCAACTGCGGGTTGCAAATGTATACTATTACTCAAAAAAAAAATCCTAAACAAAATCCTAAACAAAACCCTAAACAGAATTGGATAAAGATCAAGAGAGTTAGTAGCACAGAAGTGTGTTCCAATGCTCGGATAAGAAGGAAGAGAAGATCCTTTTCCAGCATCACTACCTCTCACCAACTCCCAAAGGACACATCAAAAAGGGAGGGGAGCATTTCTGAGATGGAAAAGTAAGAGGGTTAGAAACAGAGTCTAGCTAGAATTGGAATTATTTTAATTTCTAGACAAAGTGAGTAAAAAGCAACATAATGGCAGTATACAAAATAACGAATGACACGAAGAAGGTACATATAAGTACTCCTATTTACACTTTTCACGTAAAAAGAAAACAAAGGGACAGTCAATAAATATGTGCACAATCACCTGGGGAGCTCACTGTTCCAAAATATCACTAAAATTGCAGATGTATAGAGACTTTGAAGAAAGGGACATGAATGAACCTGAAAGAAAACAACATTTGCAATGATATTTGCTATATGTGACGTACATTAGCAGTGAGCAGTAATATGGGGTTTTAAGAGAGAAATTCTCATACAAACAAGAACAAATGGGAGGGGGGCAAAGATCCCCATGGGCAGGTTATTCCAAAAATTGCCTTCAAAGGAATGTCATATTCCTCCTTCCTCTAAAGCATTTACATTGGTTATTGGCAGCAATCAGCAACTAGAGAAACTACTGCTAATTCCCTCTGGCCCCCTCCTGCAGCACAGCCAGAGCTCTGTTCCCCTGTGTCACCCAGACACGGGGGTTTTCACCACAGCCTCCTTGCTAGTGGAGCACTCAGCAGGTCCAGCCCAGTGCACTGCTGCCAACCAGCCTCGCTCCCTGCAGCAATCTCCTTGAATATTATCACAGTTTTGGAGTTTCTGTCTTCAGAGACTACCAAATAACATAATTTGAAAGCCTAAACTCAGTTCCTCAGGCTCAGGTGCAACCATGGTAGGTGAGGGCTGCCTGGGTCAGCGGCTCAGGCAGGTCCTGAGTCCCATCTTGTTCATTCCTTTGTAGCTGAGGAACATTTCACATCCTCAGCCGTATGTGTCTGAGGGAGGTAAAAATAATCTTGTCTCTTTTTTCATTGACATACAGTGATATCTCCCCTATTCATCAAAATGAACTGAAATGAATCTTGGTAAAAATTCTGCCTGGTGATGGGAACACACACATTAGTGAAACACACTGGCACACCTTTGGGAGCCATGCTACCTGGGTAAATACGTGAAAGTGAGCAGTGGGGAGGTGGGGCAGAAAATTACTTGAGAGAGCATCCCTGTAAATAGAGCCCACAATGGCAAAACTGTGTCTGTGCAAACCTTCTTTTTCCCCTAATTTGAAGCAGATCAGACTTGGGGCCAGAAGATCGGGCTTTGATCACCTTGCCTTCATCTCCCTCTCTGTGAGGCTCATGTCCTTACCCTCAACTCAATACGAACCATTCTTTCCTTGACTGCTGCTTGTTCCCAAATGACAGCATCCCAGTTCCCAGCTGCTTCACAGCTCCACTGCAGTGCTCCCTCAGGTTTGCTTTTCCCTGCCTTGCAGGCATATCTGGCCCAGTCCCCCACCAAAATACATCAGTCCTGGGAAGCAGGTGCTGTCTTCCCCTCTCTCTGCAACCCCAACTTCCACCTCGCTGTCTTCTGCAAGAGATGTGGAGGACTTGAGTTGGCGGACGGCGCAAGGCACATCCTGTCCACAACCCCCTCGCCCTCTGCCAGCTGCCCCCTGACTTGATCCACAACTCTTTGCTTTAATTTCAACTTTGAGGTCCCCTAGCCTGGCTCCTATACCTGTAGAAGACAGGCAGCCTTTCCTCCGTGGAGCTGAATGCATGAGGTGGATATAAAGAGGCCTTATTTTTTTTTTATTGTTCTTTTTTTAAAGACTTTATTTGTCTAACATGCTTGACCAAAAATTACAACAACAATCAAGTTATGCCAAAATGATTAAATAATCTTTAAGCTTTCATACCTCAAGTACTTTTAAGTGATATTTTGAAGTAACAGATGCTTTCATATCCTTTCCACATAAAAATACACAGTATTTTGAAGATACCTTAGGAAAAATTATTTTTAAGAGAATAGTTTATGGTCGACATAGAAATTTTGCTGATGCTAATAAAAGGACCTCTTCCCCTAATTTACCATTTTAGTCTCTTAAGTGCCGTGAGCGAATGTAAACATTTCAGACTTTTAACATACAGCCAATTTCCTGCCACATCTGTTGCAAACCGCTTGAGTTGTGACTAGCCGAGACACTTTTCTTCTAACTACGTGCTATTGCTCATCTTCCCAGTGATGGCGGGAGTTCAGACTCAACAATGAATTTCAGTCCTTGCTGATTTAGGAGCTGATCCTGCAATTTCTTCAACCAATTGTTTTGACAAAAGTGGCCTCCTCCGAATTCACGGCAGACTGCTTATGTGCTTGTGAACTGTTCACCCAAAAACCAGTTGCAGGCATCACCATCTGTTTTAGGTTTTAGTTTCAGGAGAAAGCAGCGCAGGAGTTTAGACCTCGGGTCACCCAGCAGCTTACGAGAAACAACAGATCTGTGACTTGTCATGTTTTCTGGTGGTCTGCTGGTTTCTGGTGGGTCTGTAGCACAAGTTGGTTACAAGGGTCTCGAATGTTGCTGCTCCCAGCAGCAGTTGGAAGAGCCACTGCTCACGGGAAGCCAGTGAAATGCAATGTTTCTCCCCAACGTGCCTACAGTTGAGGCTGACACAAAACCTGGGTTTGTGACACAGGTATTTTAAATTGTGTGTGCATATAATGTACATGCAGCTGCTACATGAAACTCATACTGACATCCATGTATCAGGCAAAAAGGAATATACACAGTTGCCCAATGCGTGTGTGCAGATGGGAGTTACGCACAGACCCGCCAACAGCCCTATACCAGTAGCAAGATTATCTGCCCAATGTGTCTGAACAATGTCTAGATGCCATTAGTCCCGAATTCAGGTTGTCCACATTCAGAATGTAGCAGCTAAATCGATCTCCAACAAGGTAAAACGGCTCCTCTTTGAGCATGGAGATGTTTGTTAGTTCAAGGCAGAAACGCACTTGTTGGGCATGTTTGAAGCCTAGGATGGTACCAAAATACCAGCAACTTCCACACCTCTGTTAACCTGCAGGAAAGGTGCACAGGCAGTACCAAGGCTGTTGGCCATCCCAATCAGCCCCTGACATGTCCTCTGCTTTCCCAGCGTCACATACAACATGACAGGTGGATTTCAACTCAGTTGACTTTCAGTAGTGTCCATGGGTGTGAAAACAGCAATGACAGGTTCTGGGAAGTGACTCCTGCTCTGTACTCACTGGTGTCTGCTCATTACTCACCGCACTACATAGCTACTCAAAAGTGAACACCCAAGCTCCACCTTGGGGTGAGGTGACCTCTTCCCCTTGATGAACACAATGTTCCCCAATAACAAAATGATCACAGTGACATTTAATCACTTCTGACTGGGGCCAAATTCAAACCAGTAATTTCATCGTTGGCTGCATGTCCCATGAACAGGTTTTGAACAAATAGCCTGAGTGGGCTTTATTTAAAACACCACAACTCAACACTTGGGGGAGGGGTTTTTTGGGTTTTCTTTTGCTTTTTACATACAATCACATATTGTCTTACCATATGAAAACACAGTTGTGGGGGGGGTTTTCTCTCTTTTTTTTTTTAAGGGAAATGTCATCCTTTTTTTTTTTTTTTTTTTTATTTCACAGGCGAGGCCAGGCTACAAATTCCTGAGTTTATACTGCACTTAACACAGTTTCCCTTCTTGAATTTTGAGCTGTTTACAGCATGCCGGCAATATGCACCATTTCCCTTACCATCTGTAATGCCAGATGTAGTAAAACTTCATTTCAGTAGAGTGAATTAGGGCCTCTGTTGCATTGGTTTTGAATAGATGCAAAGACTTAGACCTGGAGGACTTGAAGCTTTCCTCCTGTGACTGGTCATTTGTGCACCATCTTTTATATTTGCCATGGTAATTAAGGGAAAACATCTTTACATCATTTTTCTTTTACCAAGAGCTCACTGGGAAACATCTGAAATGAGGAAATCCTAGTCTAAACACTGAAGTTTAAACCGCAAACTTTCTTAAAACTCTCCTTTGAAAGACAATTGTTCTTTTCATAAGTCAAATATCACATACGGTATATACAGAAGTCCCTACTTGAGATATATATATATATATGTATATGTATATATATATATGGAATGCATTCATTTTTTTTCTGTGTTCACAAATATTTAAATGGTGAAATTAAGTTAAAGTCTTTAATTTCTTTCTGGCACCAAAATCTCTGTTCCTCATCCACTTTTGTCACTCAAAATTTATCTGTGAAGAGCTAGCAGGGAAAAAAAGAAGGTTTTTACTTTTTTTGTTGAATGGTTCCCTATTGGGATTCTCAGCCAGCAATATAAAGTTGCTAATGTGTTGGGTAGAACTTTAAATCCTCATTATAATCATGTGTTCCTTGGAGTAGGTAAGTCAATAACTATAGGTGGATTAAGTGGCTGGTAATTCACAGTGCACACAGATGCATTCACATAGGTAGTAGTTCCATCAGCCATGACTCCATAACCTAGAAAGAAAGAAAAGCCCTGGTTACTCTCATTATTCATTATTTTATTTTTTTATTATTATTATTCACCTTCATCATGGAATGGTAAGTGCCACAGTTATTACTCAGAAGGAATTTGAAAATTCTTCATGCAAAACATAAAAGTCTCCCGAATTAATACCACCTTTATCCTACAGCAAAAAATTTTGCCATCTTTTAGATTGTGCAAGAAATGCAAAAGAGTTCTTCAGTAACTGGCAGCTATCATCTCTGGCAGCCAGCTCACCAAACCTCCTTAGAAAGACATGTATGTCTCTCTACAAAGCTTTTTCTTAAAATCTTCACCGTTTGGAAAGGATGAGAAGATAGAACTTAGTCAATTGCAGTACTGAACAAATCACACTGCTGATTATTTAGGCTGGTAGTTGTCAGTGCAGCAAACTTTGAGCACTTTCCAGCAGCAAACTTTTGGGCAAGATCTCGACTGTCTTGAGAGCTGAGCAAGGAGGAACCTCATGAAGTTTAACAAGGCAAGTGCAGAGTCTTGGACCTGGGGAGGAACAACCCCATGCACCAGTACAGGCAGGGGTGTCCTGCTGGAGAGCAGCTCTGCAGAGAGGGACCTGGGAGTCCTGGTTGATAATAAACTAAATATGAACCAGCAACGTGCCTTCGTGGTCAAGAAGGCCAATGGCATCCTAGGATGTCACTGTGTAGCCTGCAGGTCAAGGGTGGTCCTGGTGAGGCCACATCTACCTGTCTCCAGTTCTGGGCCACCAAGACAATCAGGGAACTGAAGTATCTCTCTTGACAAGGAAACATGGTGAGGTTTGGGGCTGTTTAGCCTGGAGGAGACTAAGAGGAGATCTTATGAAAGCTTATAAATACCTAAAGGGTAGATAGGGCAAGTGTTTTTTTCTGTAGTCCATGGACAGGACAAGGAGTAATGGATACAAGCTGGAACACAGTAAGTTCCACTTGAACATGAGGAGAAACTTCCTTCCTGTTCAGATGAGGGAGCCCTGGCACAGGCTGCCCAGGGAGGGTGTGGAGTCGTCCTCTGGAGATTTCCAAACCCACCCAGATACGTTCCTGTGTGACCTGATCTAGGTGGACCTGCTTTAGCAGGGAGTTGGACTGGATGATCTCTAGAGGTCCCTTCCAACTCCTGCCATTCTGTGATTCATTTTTCCCCTTTTTTTTTTCTGTCCAGTGTTGTACATCTTTTAAGCAACCAAAGAAGAAAAAATGTTGCTTGGCTAGGGGGAATATGTGTACACATGCACCTGGGGATGATTTGCCTAGTAGGAACCACTTTTTCCTATGTGCTTGCATTTGTTGACTAATTTCCACCAAACTTGATAGGAAGACACTAAATGCCTGCCCAGGCAGAGATAAAACGTCTTTATTAAAGCATTCTCTGAGAGACAAGGTGAATTCACAGCCCAAGACACCATAACATTACCAAAGGAGAAAACCAGAGGTAAAAAGCTTGAACTACATCTCATGTCTAACTAGACACCCAAACCAAACATTTGCAGAGCTACATCTGCAGAAAATCAAACTTACATCTCTAATGCCCACAGAAATACAGCTAAACACCGTTTCAGAAAGTGAAGAAGCAGCCCTTTAACCGCCCTGGTGTTACAAAAAAGTAGACACGCTCTCCATCGTCAATCATCTTTTAATGGATAAGTAGGAAAAAACATAAGCTCAGTTACACTAAAGCTAAAAGCTTAATGTTGGAAACTTTTCACTGAAATATTGTGATCAATATGAAGAAATGCGTTCACAATCAGAAAGATATGACTTGGGGGAAATCGCCTGGTAGAAAGCATTTGTACAAAGGCTCAGTGTCACCATTAATTAAGCTAATAGTGAAACGTATTCACTGCAACATACACCGAGTTCCAGCTATTCAAATCCTAGGTAGCTAGGATTCTACAGTTTTTCTGAGTGCAATTTTGTGTCTTATAAAAGCATTGATAGTTGCATAATTTACAAACAAAGAAACAGTAGCCAAATTCCTTTTCTTTTTTGTTCCTCAAGATACCCTGAATAATGCAAGGCCTCCTAGACTCCCCATGGAAAAACCACACTATAATTAGGGACTAGGGAGGGAAGAAAACTCTTGTCAGGTTCCTGTCACAGACATTTCTTTAAATCATTTGCAGTTTGCCACAGAACAATTGTTCTGTGTAAAACACGAATGGCATGGAGGATAGTCAGCATTGCTGCTGGGACTTTCTGTCTCCTCGGCTACATGTTTGGAAAGAACAGAATCGGCTTGCTAATACGCTCTTTTTGCTTCAAGATTCCCAGTGCTACAGTTTTCACTCCTACCCTACTGCCAACAGTTTCCTTGGCCATGACCTCAGCCCAGTACTGGCTGTGGCGAGCAAACTAGGATGTTAGCTGGAGTGCTTGCCATGCTGCTTGTCACTTCCACGGGTCTATCAGCAGCAAGCCCAAGTGTAGAGGCATTTTTTGGCAGATAGCAGTGCAGAAGGGGAATAGGGAAGAAACATCTAAGCATCTCTTCCTCCCGGATGTTCAGTAAATGACTGCTGCAGATGTAGCTATGCTCAGTCAGGGGAAGAACTCATCTGTTCAAATCATGCATTCTCTCTGCAAAAAGCAGCTCATTTGCACAGGCTGTCTGCAATGGGAATTCTCCTCTGCAGAGATTTCACATCCCACTGCAAAACAGGCTATGCAGTTCCCCATTTGTCTTCTGTAAATTACGATAGTTAACAAGAAGAGTACCTTGTTTCTGTGTTCTCATACCTACTATGCCAACCGTATTAATTCACAAAATTTACCATTCTGTGGAGGTGCCATTCTTTTCCCTTGAGAGCCAAAGGTAGGCTTGGTCTTAGCAGATGTGATTTTGTTTACCTGTCTGAAGCTTCACGGCTTGCTAACTGTTTGCTCATATCCCCTGCAACCCACTTGGATTACAATTTCTGAAAAGACAATGAATTAGAGCTGTATTCATCAGCTCTCTTGTATGGAATCTCAAAGATGGCTCTTAGAGCAAAGGGTTAGCTAAAAAAGGCTGCCTACGGGTTGTTTACTCTACGGCTTAACAGCACTTTGGATATGAACTGGTCATGAACAGGCCAGCACAGGTAAGACACAAACAAGGAGAATGGACTTAATCTCTGAGCTGCAAAATAACAAATCGAGTGTCTTCTCCATCAGTTTTAAGCCGGCACACCTCTCAGCAATGTCACTTCTAACATAGGATGGTGAAAGCGCCTAGCAGCAAGTCAGAGTGGGATTTCTCGGGAAGGGTAATGGTTCTTCACAAAAACTGAAGTATCTGAATGCCAGCTACTCCAGTTTTTCCATTTGTTCATTTCTATGTCAGTGAGACCCAGAGAGAGCCTACATCAAAGGCTTGAGCAGTCCCGGAAGAAAAAAACTGGCAGTGGTGGAGCACCTCTTCCTGCCAGTAAGTTAACATTGCCAAGAACTAAGCAGCTGATAAATACAAGCTCACATCCCAGTGGGTATGCTGGGCACAGCCCAGTGGTTTGTTTTGGTGGGGGCACTGCCTGAAGTCTTTACTGCCATGGTACGTGAACAGGACAGACTTCACTACAGCAGACAGCATCTACCTTTTCCATTGCCTAGAGCCGAACTCTTGCTGTCATTGACTTTAGAGGAGCATACTTGTCAATGTTTACTAACTTATGTGAAAGGAACAGTTGAACAGATTTTTCAGTTGAAAATCAAAAGAGTCAGGAGAATGGCTTTGTTTTGTCTCTCCTCCCAAAGCAAATAAATACATGAATAAATATCTTGAAATTCTACACGAGTCAGTGGTGACATCGCTCGATTTCAACTTCATATACACACTGATGGGGAGAGACAACCTTTATTGTACAATCCTGAAGATTAAGTCTTAGAAGCACCCTGCAACGTATTCTTACCTATTTTACAATCACAGAAACTGAGACACAGAGAGTTTACATGAATTAAGTCACAGAGCTTCAGCAGAGGAAAATACAATCCATCAATCCTAATATTTAGTCACTTTCTGTAACTACTGGACTCATGTTCTTATTTTAGAATTCACAGTAATACTCCCTGTTAAGGAGCCATCACCCTGTTTTATAAATGTAGGAACTGAAAGAAAAGCTGAAGTATAAATATTGAAATGCAGCTATCAGCCAATTCCATCTCTATATATGCAGCTAAATAAGACATTCAAGTTTGAAACTGCTACTTAGACCAGACAACTCTGTGTTTGTGGTTTCTAAACAGAAAGAAATGTGTTCTGACCTTCATGGATATGTCCAAAAACATGAAGTCTTGGCTGTATTCGTCTCTGGACTGTGTTCAGCAGCTCAACACATCCTACCCGTTGCATTTTCTTAGGAACCCAGTCTAAAAAACCTTTAGAAAAGAAAGGAAAGCTTTAAAAGAAGACAGGTTATCTGCAAAACTGAATTGGTAGAGAGTATTTTGGAGATTTCGTGTCTCATGGCTTCTCATAACCAGCCACAGAAGAAATGACATGGAAAAACTGTTTTCCTTGTTAAGTAGAAAAGGAACGAAGGAAAAGCACTTGAAGAAAACCATAAAAGCTCATTTGATGAAAAAGGACATTTTGCACTGTTGTTAATGTGAAAACTCAATGCTTTATCCATACTTTTTCCTTTACGAGAGTAAGGTGGAAATAGTAGTTTGTTCAAAGTAAGTTTCTGAAGACTCTAAATCAACGTTTAGCTATTTGCATCTAGTCCTAGGGCCTAATTTCTTTTAATTGAACACTTTAACTGACTTAATGGAATATGTGTTGCTAATAATAAAACTATATGGTCAACATCCTCAAGTAACACTGGTTTCAGCACTTCATGACACAGTAAGCCCCACCAGCCTAAATCTATGGGCCTCAGGCAGGAACCAAAACTCAGCCATTCCACTGTAGATGTTGTTTACTTGCATAAAGCTTGTATAAAAATCCATTTTTTATGAATGCATCCCAAAATGTACACCAATTTGCTTATATGTCTAAAAAGTACTGCAAGGGGATGCTTACTGCCAACTGAAGTCTCATGTATCCTTCAAAGTAGTAGTATGAAGGATATCGTTGTATTAAGAGAGTTTGCAATGACCAGTCTTGTTTTCGTTCTACTGTTCTGTCATTTTCATTGGGCTCAAATTTGATGTCTAAAAAAGATAACCATTGTTTTTATTTAGTTGCTCTGGTACTTTCCTTGTGTGCCTTTCATAACTGTGTATCTCTTTGACTGCTGCAATAGTGTGAATGTATTTTGTGCCTCTGAGAAAAGAGTAGCCAGCCAGAGAGGTATAGAGTCTAGACCTAGTTTTCCTATGTTACTTTTGACATGCACTCAAGCATGGCTAAATAGCAGCTAACCAACTGTCTTGAAAGACCGGAACTATGGTATTCAAGCTCTTGGAAAAGCTCTGATTTGCTCGAGTTTCAGGGTATGTTCACACATTAATATCTCGTTAAATGCCAATGATTGAAAACTGGACTCAGTATACTGCCCAATTTTATGAAAATAGTAAGAATTTGCCCTTGTATCATAGTTACTCAGAGAGCCAAGTCCAGTTTTCAGGAATGACTTGGGAATGCGGCATCCTAAGTGTCATAACCAGGAAGTTTTGATAATGAGCATAGACTCCTAATTCATTCAGACATCTCTGAAGACACTGCTTGGCTCCTGCTGAGGGGATATACAAAGAGAAAGCCTCACTGGATTACAGAGCAAAGCAATGCTCTGTTCTGGTAACTGATTTTACCAGTCGCTCTTGGTATCCAACACAGATCAAAATTTACTGTAGGAAATAATAACTATTTCCGATGTCAAAGCGAAGCCAGAAGCTCCTCTGGAATCCAGTCATGCTTTGTTGAGAGCATATAAATACATTACAACCATAGGTTTTGTTACTTCAAAGATTTGAAACAGTTAATTGTCAAAATGTCTGTGGTGAACATAAAGCCAAAACTATTTCCACTTCAAAAACTTCACAAACAAAAATCCATAAAATTAATTTCTCCATTAAATTAAGCATTATTTATGTTGAACATGTTTTTGTTTACATGCATTATCACCCTTCTGAAGCTTTCCCATATGTTTGCAGCTTATTATGTACACCTGACTACACAAACTAAGAATAATTGATTACACCTAGCTAACAATTAGAGTTCATCTTAGGGTTTTTTTAATGTTTGGTTACTTGAAACAGGTTTCTGCAGCTGTCAGGAAAGTATAAATCTTTGTCACAGACAATCAAGCAGACAGCTACAATGAAGACTTAAAGGTGAAATCAAATTAAAAATAAACAAAGAAAAGTGAACTTTCTGAAGAGAAAATAAAAACTTATAAATGCAGATCTTTGGGAATTAGGTAAAGACTTTAAAAGTTATACTACAAGTTAAAGTAACAAAAATATCCTGACATAGAAATGAGCATTAGCACTAATCATTAATACTACATTTCATTAGCTATGAAATATATGTCATATCTTTATTCATAATAAGCAGGTTACTAACAAAATGGTCAATATCTGTTTTAACATTTGTTTTGTCATGACATATGAACCTCCTGGGTATCCCCGTCCTGGTTTCATCCCAAAGCATTACTCTAAAACAGAAAAAAAACCTTAAACCTACTAGAATTTTCTTATGTGCCTAACTGACTTAGAAACACAAAGTCCATTAACTCTTAATGGTGCTTCTGCATCTAAATCACGTAGGCAATTTTATATCTACCTAATAATGTAGTATTAATTAGTTTAGGAGGATGAACGCTCTTTTGAAGTGAGGGTATGAGAAAGCAGCACAGAAGTAGATGATAGACAGAATTTAGGCAGTCATGCTGGAGAAAAAAAAAAGAAGAGGAATTTGAAAGAGCACTGATTGCTATTTATGATCATTAGGAACAACTCTAGTGATGCTGTTCAAGATCAGAACAACAGTAATCAGCTTTCTGGTTAAAATAATTGGCTGGGAGGGTCAAGGAGGATCCTGTCTCCTGAAATGTCTGCGGACGCAGTTACACAATAAGGAGGTTCTGTAAGTTAGGCAGAGTGCTAATTTCTTTTGAAGCATCATATATTTGTTGCCATGGGTGTCAGGGAGACCAACAGCTGATGCCCTCAGGCAGAGGGTTCTGTGTCTAAACCATCTATTAATGCATCAATAAGACAAAGAAACAGGAACTTTTAGAAAAGAAAATCCTTGGAGGATGGTTGAAGCTTAGGAATTAAAAAAAAAAAAAAAGAGAACAAATACTGAGACATAGAGATGGAGGGAATTTACATTATCCCATTACAGCCAGTGGAGACAAGCAGCTCTTATTCAGGAATATTGCAATTATTAAATTCATTTCCCTTTATTGCATTTACTATTAAATTCAGTATCAAAGCATGTATGTTGGAGTGCTAGCTCTGCAGTGCTCTCCAGACGTTCTCCTCCCTCTGCTGATCACAGAGGCTGCCTAGGGAGGCCTGGAACAAATTAGCAAGGTGTTTGAAGCTGGGTGGTGCAAACCCCTCTTTCCACTTTCCAACACTGGATTTCAAATATTAGATACAGGGATATTCTCTACATCAGCTGAAAGTTGGACTTCTTTACAGGTAATCAGCTGGTCTAAAAAATGGCTTTAAAAGTGCTGAAAAAGCTTTTGAAAGAGTTTTAAATAAAAATACATCAAAGACTCAGCATCATGCCTTTGATGCTAACAGAGATTATCCCCAGTACTAACTGTTTGGAGCTGGTAACTTGAGGCCTAAACAATTCACTTCTGTCATCCAATTTTATGATGCACGTCCATATTATGATCAGACTATGGTGTGACATAAGACTCCACTTAGGTGAAGTATCAAAACACATGCCCTTACTGTGAGAAACCCTGCTCACAAAGAAGCCCTTTCCCTCAGGATTAGTGTGCAGTGGAATGCAAACATGTCTTTGTAAAGAAAACAACAAAACACAAACCCTTTAGATACTTTCTCCTCCAAGTTCTCACAAAGTAGAAGAAAGGGTGGAAAACAAGAGGGTTTTACCTTCCGGAAATTGGGGAATCTAAAAGTTTAAAGAAACCAGCTGCCTTCATTTCAGACAAAGCACTCCTCCACAGTAAGACTCAGCAAAACGCTTAAGTACATGCTTCACATTCATGTTCATTTATTAAATTAGCCAGAGTTAAACATATAGTTATGTTAAATATAGCTGGCTGTATGTTAAAAGACATTGACAAACATTTTATAAAAGCTTTAAGACTTTATTGAATTTGGAGATCTTTCCGTGATGATATTATTTTCATAACACAGATCGTTTCACTATTATCCAGGAACACAAGAAATTTCTCTTGGCTTTTTATCACCTATATTACTATTTGCAAAACACAAATGTGAAACTATTTCTTCTTGATCTGTTAGTGTTGCCAGATTGTATTACAGATAGGCAATTCACTCACACTGTCTAAAGAAAAGGCAAACAATGGCAGCATTTGGATTTGTGGGGCAGAAGATGAATCAAGTCAGCTTTATTAGGAAAAAATACAGGTTCTGGATACCCACTGATGGGGGAAAGCTCTTTTAAGTGAGAAAGATGGTGCCAAAAAATAAGAGCCCAATCCTGTATTTCTCTTCAAGCAGGCTCAATGCTTTAAATCTACTAATTTGATCAATGGCAGAGGGACAGGTGCATAGGAAAACTTGACCTTGCTTATTTATAAAATGCATTAAGGCTTTACATGTTAAGGTTTTATTTTGTTAAGCCATTACTCAATTCCCTACCATTAAGCATAGGTAATCATGAAACATAAACCTTAGCTGGAGTCCTAGGTCTGCTGAAATCAGTACGGATGTTATTTTTGACTTTTCTGAGCCAGGCTTGCACTTTTTTGTCTAAGAAGAGCCATCAGTTACTATATAATCATCTGCAATACATAGCTAGGAGCACTAGTATTTTCTTACCGAGAGGTGGTCCATGTGTTATAAGAATATCTATTCCATCTGGAATAAGGTTCCATTTCTCTAATAGTGCTTGGCCTCGTGGAAGATTAAAGCCCCAGCCATAAAACCAAGGTTGCCTGCCAAGAGAGGAGGAGAATGTCTTCAGTGCTACTGGTTATCTAATTAAAATACGGAGATTGACTCTCTACTAGCATGGAATTTGGAGACACAAATAGCATTCATTTTCTTCTTTGTGTGCACAGTAAAACACTCTTTCCATACAACCAGTGTCATTTAACTTGTGTGACAAATCAGTGCAGTCCTCATCGCTTTCAGTAGGCAGCATACAGTAAAATGTTCACAGTATTCCCTAACTAGGTGAAAAGTAACTCTTCCAAGACCTGGATACCAAGGTCTCCACATGTGGATTAGCATGCCGGACTCCCACAACACCTAGAAGAACACCTGTCTCAGATAGCTAGCTCTGGTTACGTTGTACATTGGTTCCTGTCACATTTGGCCTTTAGCCTATCTTCAGCTGGCTAGGGACAGAGAGACCCTGGCACCATCACAGATCCCGCTCCAAAGTCACAGACATCACCTGACTCCGTTGCTTTGTTTCCCTAATTGGGAGCATCCCATCAGAACAAGAATATTGCTTATTTCCTTATGCATAATTTTCTTCTGTCCTCTGGTGTGTTGACTGGCTTTTAAGTGGGACTTTACATATTCAGGATTTCTTATCAGATAGGCATTTACATTTTAAAAACCGTATTTACGGAGCAGCTCATCATGGAGCACTGGGACTGTAACGCTGCCAGTCAGGACACAATTTATCTGTATCTTGCTATCCCATTGATTAAAAAAACGTATTTCACAGCAATTATATCACAGTAGTAAATTATGTCCTGCTGACTATGCTATAATTCTCGGTCATAAAATTGAGGGGTTAGTTTTAGGTTAGAATTGTTTAATAATTTTTTGACTGTCATCTTCTGGCCATATCCATATTTGGAGAACAAGAAATAGGCTGCTGTGATTTAATAAGGTTTATGATAATTGCAGCCTTAGTGTTTATAGATACATACACATCAACCAGAGTTCTCTTTGAGATGCTTCTTTTTGAAGAAAGCTTTACACTCCCTCACCGCATCAAAAGACAGAAAGAATTCTTTCAAACAAATTCTCTGAACTCCACTTTACATCATGTATGGCAAAGACAAAAGAAAATGCCCATAAAGCTATTATTCATCCTCTACCATTACTGATGCTTGACTAACATTTCAAAAATTAGCATGTCTTCATGATGATATATTTTCTACTCTTCCTTTCCGAATGCTCTAAAGCACATGCCTATTGAAAACAGCTTTAAAAACACAGAGCTTGCTAAAATATAAAGGGATATATTTCTTTGGGATCTTTACCCAAAGAAAGAAAAGAAAATTCTCATAAAAGGAAAGGAAGATGGAGGCTTTGTAGAAGGCTTCCTACTCTTCTTCCACTGACAAAAAGAGCCTCAACTATTTTAGACAGATGACTGAAAGATTTCTGTGCCCACAGCTAAGATCTCTCCTCCTAGCTCTTTGTCACTCACCCTGGACAAACAGGGTCCGGATAAACAGGTGTCACAGGGGGGAAAAAAAAAAAAAGAGAGAAAAAACAGGTGAAACTGTACATCTGCCATTGGAACCAGAAACACATCCCAGCCTCCAAAAATTGTGATGAGGGGGATGAGGAACGTGTGTGTGTAAGAGATGCTAATAGTAGTAGCAATGAAGTAGAAACCTTGTTCTGAGTCAGTTGCTCAGACCAAAGGTAACTGGCTAAGAAAGAGACTTATTCCTATACCAGATATATGAAATCACACTTTTCCGGTTACCTGCACCTGGCTTGCAGATAAATGATTCCTCACCTTTCCTAATGATGGTGTGGTAATTTATGGTCTAGCTAGGAGGCTCAGAGGACACCTTATCATTGAAAGGGGGTTGTAGTGAGGTGTAGGTCAGTCTCTTTTCCCAAGTAATGAGTGACAGGGCATGAGGAAATGGCCTTGAGTTTGAGATTCTGTGATTCTCAGATATCAGAAAAAAATTCTTCACTGAAAGCATGGTTGAGCATCAGAACAAGATGCCCAGGGAAGTGGTGGAATCACCATCCCTGGAGGTATTTAAAAGAGAGGCAGATGTGGTGCTGAGGGACATGGTTTAGTCATGGGCTTGGCAGTGTTCAATTTATGGTTGGACTCCATGATCTTAGAGGTCATTTACAACCTACATGATTCTATTATTCAAATTACTGGTTTATTCTGCAGTAAGCAACCAGCAATGTTAGAGCATCTAACTCTGCCACACTTAACCAAAACCCAATCTGTGGAGTGTAATCAGCTTGTCTTTATGTTTAGTTCACCATTGACAGAATGAAAGTATTTTTATCTAACAGGAATGCCCTGAAAATAAATAAACTGAAGTCTGCACGGTGCTCAGATATTACAGAAGTGAGATGCTTTAGCAAAATACACAAAGGTTAAGCTTTTTCTAATCTCTCCATCCATTCCTGACTTGACATTATGTTCCACACCTTACATGCCAAGTATCTTTCTTCATCAAGATAAAAATGCTCAACCATTTGGCAGACTTTGCCAAACATTTTGCTCTTTTAGCCCAGGGCAAGTTTTCCAAGACCAAAATCTCACCATCAGAAAATATTTGCAAGAGCAAATAGGAGGCAAAGTGTCAACAAAGTAAATCATGCTTTTAAAGCCACTGATAGATTCAGCAAATACAGGCCTCTGGGCAAGGGCATCCCTAATCCTTGGTGGGAAGCGAGGCAAGGCACTGTCCTGCACCCCACAGTTGTGCCTGACACAGCAGAATGCACCGTGGTTACTCTGCACCCCAAGAAAGAAACCAAGGGGGGAAAAATCAATGTTTGCCCAGGAAGAAAAGGTCAAAAACCTGTGGGATAATAAAGGCTACAATGAAGCATTTATAAAGAGAAATGATCGTGACTGTCTCGCCAGAAGCCAGATTTAATCCTGCTGAAATCCAAACAACCACAAATGGCATATGCTGCTGTGAGTCCCTGCCTGCCTCTACTAGCACTAGCCTGGACATGGACAGTTCTTAAAAATCCCATTTCCCCTTATGAATAGGCATGATCTGCTTATTAAGACAAGAAGCACTTTCCCCCGTCCCTCCCTCTCCTCCCTCCTTCCCTCCCTTTGTGGTGACTGCAGAGCACAGCCGCCTGAGCGCAGGGCTGGTAAGTTATGCATGCTGGAGCTGTTCTTTTGTGAAGGGGAGATGTTACAACTTGTGTGATTTGCCATCATGCTGTCTTTTGTGACAATCCTGAGATCGAAAGAAATGTCTGGAATATTTCTGGGGAAAAAAAAAAAAAAAAAAGGAAAAGAAATGAAGCTGAAGTCCAAGAAAGGACTCAGTAAAGGATGTTGGTGTGCTTTACATCTGAGACGAGAAAGCCAAATCACACACTTCAGTGCCCCCACCCCCAAAGCAAAACCATCTTTATACGCACACAGGGGTTTTACAAATCCCCAAGTCCCTTCTTCTCAAAATTTATTGCAAAACAGCCATCAAGATTTTCCAGTAGGGAAAACAAAAAAAATCTTCTCTAATACCCACTAATGAGTCTGTGACCTGGATATTGTGCAAAGACAACTTTGTCTAAAATTTCCATTTACGATGGAACTTGAAAGCAAAGCTGAAGACTTCAGATCCAGCACCAAATTTCTGGATCCTCACTTACTGCTTGCTCAGGAAAAGTGTACTTTTTGAATAGATTATTTTTCAATAATAATTTACACTTTATGGCAAAATTACTGTCACATACGTTCTATAACAACAAATACATTGTTTTAAAAATATCTATATATTTGGCAATTAAACACATACATCACAGGTATATTTCACCTCTGAAGTGAAGCGCTCGTGTAGAAATGTACTTGTGATTTAGGTCTGATCTTCTTAAAGCTAACAGTTTGAGTCTTTCCACATACTAGTGAAATTCAACTGTAGTATTATTATGATAAGAATAATGACTGTTTACATGTAAGACTCTAGGGGGGAAATACATTGGAAGTGAATTTGTTTACAGCACAATTAACCTTATGTTAAAAACATATGAACAAGTTTGGCAGGTCAAATAATCTACCATACAAAAAGGGCTGAATTATCAGAATTTGTGGTAGCAATCGGATGTTGCTTTATGTACTGAATTTCTATCTTTCTCTTCTAAAGTAACCATTGGAATAATTTTCTTACAGAATGATAGTTGCTATGACAACCATAGCAAATTTTCCTTTTCTGAAACAGATGTCTCATTTAGTTGAAAATTAGAATGTGAAAAACCCATGGGAAAAATTAATTCAAACTTTAACAGAACACTGACTACAATGTAATCTCTTATAGGTTAACCCCTTAACATCTTTCTGCATTCTTACAGTAACCTTCTCATAAATTCTAATTAAACCAGTTTAACCTCCTAGGAATGACCTTCTTAGCAATCATTAGCACTTTAGTTGTCTTTGAATGGAGGACTTCTGTTACAGCAATAACAAAAAAGTCATCCCAAAAAAGTAGTGGTCAAACATATTACCACCTTAATTATTTATTAATTTTTCATCTTTCATGCAGCTACTACTGCAAAGTACTTCAAGAATTCTTTTGTCATTTAAATGGGGCATAACTTAGTTTTTACATGTGATTTACTGTAAAGGGCAGTGATGCACTACATGGTTTGACCTGTAATTTTTGTGAAAATCTTCAACCTTCAAACCCCTGGTATCCATCTCAATCTGCTCAGCAGACATACAATAAGAGAGGACACAAAAAAGGATACCTGACTGGGGAAAACTATCAATGTGCATGGATTTTTTCTATTACAAGCAGCAAGACAGTAAAATCTGATTCTCTTGTTTCCTTGATTCAATTTGAATGTTTCAACTTGAAGAACAGATTCCTTCCTCTGTGTACACTTACCAGCTCAAGAGGACCCTTCACATTACCCGATCATCAGCTACAAAAGAACACAGCAGGCAGCCAGCAGGCAGTCAAAGAAATACTCCCACTGCAGCACTGACCACAGTGCTTGCAGGGTGCCAACTACCACAAAGACTTCAGGATTGCAAGATTTACTGCAGCAGCTGCATTTAGGTTGTCCAGCTGAATAAGACAAATCCTGCCACCAGCAGGCACACAATTACTTTCTTTGACTTTGAGGGAAAACCTCTCCAATACCCAAGGAGAGCTATGGGTAGTAAGTGACTGAATAACCATTGGTGTATCAAAGGGACTGGTGGGCAGCATCTTGCAAACACCTTAGTAGTAAAAAACGCAGAACTAAAACACAATGCAGAGGTCATTGTGACTCCTCATTTCTATAAAGTTTCCTACAGAAATATCTTTTGCAGCTGAAAGGCAAGTTCTCTCACTAGAATTCCTTTGCTTACAAACTAAATTTCAAAATACATGTAACTTGCTCCAGTTTTCCCTCCATGATAGTTGCAATTTTAATCCTATTGGAAAATAAATGCGTGTTGGCCAGTGACTGTAAAGAAGTTCAGTGGGAAAGGAATCAACTAAATCAGCCTTCTCACTCCTGCTCCCCTTCCTGACAGCTGCAGAGCTGCACATATTCAATATTTAGAAAACGAGACGATGTGTACTGAAAGTTATACTGGTAAAACTGACCGGTCATGAGCCACTCTTGGACATTTAAGTTTCATTAAGTTTCATTTTCCCTGGTCTTGATCTAATCTTACTACTATAACCAGCTACAGTCCTGTGAACATGAGTATACAGTATACACTGTATACCTTCTTTGTCTGACTGGTGTTCACAGCTTTCAGGTGTTCATATTTCTATGTTCCTCATCACTGTTAGTGTAATTTTCCCAACCCCTTTTTAGCCTTTCCTCAGCAATTGCTTTACTGAGTATTTCTACTGCTTTTTATTTCATTTTCCCTCCAAGGAAGGACTCATAAAAGTTCACCTCTTTTTCTTTGTTTTTTTTCTTTCATTTCCCTGTGGAGTATTGGTTGTTTGAACATTTAAAGTAGTTGTGAAATAACATTAATCTTTCTGTCTTGTCTTCCTCGCTTTCAAGAGGACCATCCAAAAGAGGCAGGGATAAAACCAGCTATTAGGCCACCAGTGCTAAGACTGGCAAGGCATCATTCGTTTATAGGTTTTGAAATATCATTCAACATTTTTTCATCTGAATATTTTAACAACTCAGATTTAAAGAAAAGCAGGTTTCAGAAGTTTGAAGGAGTATGAGGAGACATATTATAACAAACTTCCATGTCAGAGGGATAAGGGTGGTATGAAGAGGTATGAAAGCAGTCTACAAAAAGAATTTAATTACATAGAAAAGAAACTTAGATTCACTCATTCATAATATTGGAACCAGAGCTTTTTTCATGAAAGCTAAGGCCTTATACTTAAAACTAATAAATGCAAATTATGGTTAATCTCATATAAGATTATCCTCTGGAACACATGGCCACGAAGTAGAGCTGAGTAGGTGGAAAGGAGAAAGCAGAAGGGAGGGGAATGTAGGTGCTAAGACACAACTTGTGTTGCACGGTTAGTTCAAGAGGCTGCAGGAAGCAGCAAATTGAACTCTGATCCTCCATTAGTCTGCTGTCCACAACATACAGCATTCCTTCCATGGGGAAGTTTGCTGTGTTCTTGAATTTTTGCCTTACTTCCCTTGCATTCAGCGTTGTCATTCCTGAATCCCTGAATCAAATGAAATTACTGTTTTCAAAAAAGGAAAGGAAGGTAAAAATCAGAATATGGCCCTTTGTCAGTAATTATTTCTTTTGCAATTTCATTTACACATGAAATCATTAATCTTTTGTTTAGTAATGGATTTAACACATCTCTGACTGGGAAGGAGAAAGAATGAGCTGTGACTAATAGGAACTGATCATTTCTAAACATTAATCTGTTGCAAAACAATGAAAAATAAAATCAAATCTACTTTATCTTCAGAACAAGAACACAGAAGATAACAGGTAAGGAGAAAAAACAATGGAAGACTGAACTTAAAACATGTCAACACCAAATGCAAACAGTTTATTCCATTTTACTGGGAGGCAAAAAGATAATACCCCATCTGATACCTTTTAAAAGTAATAATATAGACCCAAAAAACAAACATAAAAGCTAATTTAGAACAATTAGACAAGAGAGTCAATGCTGAGGGTAGAGATGTAGAACAGTACAGACTTTCAGTACAGTCTTATGGATTTAATGCAGGTCTAAGGTCTTGAATTCTTCATGTCTCAGAGACTGTTTCATCAGTCTCTGGGATTCTCAGTATGCAAAAATAGAGGTACAGTCAGTTTATCCAGACTGTACTTCTGATACTAATACCTGATAGTCACCAAACGACGAGTTAAGAGAAAGGAGGAGTTAACAGCCTCTCTGTCCAGAGTACAGTCACTATCTCATTTTAAATGTAAAACTTGCCACGAATGAGACAACCTCTAAGGACAAATAATTTGAGGCCTATGGTGTCTTTACAGTTTTTTACTATCAGGTGACTAGAGAGATGACAAAAAAGAATGTTCTTCCACATATCCGGCTAGTCTTCTAAGACTTTGCAGAAGTTTTCTAACTGAGGAGATGTCCCTTCAAATGAAGATGCTATACTTTTACAATGCAACTCCTGGAGGGACTCTCCTAGATGAAATATGACTAAAACATGTAGGATGTGTAATAGGGACACTGAGAATCAATAAAAAGGGTCCTCACAGTAGCCACTTCTCATTTTAGTAACTCACCAGGTTTACATTCTTTTCTCAGAACACCAGGAGTAATTAAGGCCATATGGACTAACTGTCTGCCAGTTCTTTTCTGTCTTTCCTTCCTTTTTGTTTCTTTACCTTCTTTTCCTTAGAAAATTCAACCCCATTTTGAACTAAAACAATTACGAAAATGCTTAAAGTAATAAATTAATACAGCACGCGTGCATATGTGCATAAAGTGTATTATTTTTAACATTTTCAATTTAGTAACAGATGAATTTACTTCTTGTTTGAAAAAGCACATACTGATCTCTCATATGCCACGTTTCTACCTGAAGTGAACAACCTCCAAGCAATGCTGAATTCTAAACTCATGTTTTCCTGCACATCTCACAGTACAGTAGTGGAAACCAACCGCTGTAACACAACTTCACATACCAAAAACGTACAGCTTTAACAGATAGATCCTCATTCAGCCAGTCAGCAATTCTGAGATAACCTTAAAAACCCCATATACTTAATTATCTGATGTAAATCACGTCATTAGAAATACTCGACACACACAGGTGCAGCCCTGTGTTGTGATATTGGTTCCAATTTACGCTACTTTCTTACTGGGGAAGAAAATCTTCATATTAAACTAAGCTAATTCATTAAATAAAATTAATTTATGAACAATCAATCCAAAGGAAGTGTTCTGATGTTAAACAGCTTCACAAGTGGTAAATTACTTTTCCTCTTAAAATCTGGTCAGGGAAAAGAGAAGAAACTCAGATAATTGTGTTACAATTAGTTCCTGCGATGGTGGCTCTATTTACAGTCCTTCACTAGAGCACAACGTAATCTCACTTCTATTTCTTGACGAAAAACAGAGGGAAAATGCATGCACACAAGCTACTGTGAAGTAGGGAGGCAGATTCTCACCAGGTTTAACAGCTCCAAAGCTGGTGGAACTCTGCCAATTTACTCCAGCTGAGAATCAGCTCCATGTAGATCCGCTCCAAACTAGTTAGCTATTTGTGTTTCTCTTGGAATATTGCCAAAGGGCTCATCACAGTACCCAACTGTGTTTACATCTTTGAAACATCCTGAAATTGCTGCTGTCTGAGACTACAGCCCAGACTATAGATAGAGCTAGTAGTCCTTTTGTTCAAGGAAAAAAATGGGAATAAAAGAACCAAAACAACAAAAAAAAAGCACTTTAAACTTTAAAATCAGCTCTGTCTCATAAAATTAAACTTTCAAGCAAATGTGAAAAATAAAGAGAAAACTGCTGTGGGGGATTGCAATTTCACTCTTGTGGTTTATGAACTGCAGGAAAGTGAAGCCAATTCCCTGTAGTGAGATTACAGGTCTCCTCTTCTATAGGTCTTAAATTAAAAACCAGATGAATCCAAAGTGAGCTAGTTTACTGGATCAGAAGATTCAATTATTTCTGCTAAGTAACTGCATGTGAACTACTTCCTTTTAATAATACACAACTAATAATTACTGCCCAAGAAAAGACTTTTTTCTACCAAGCTAATTAAACTAAAGCAATATATTTTTTGACTTCTCCCGAATTTAACTAAAGCTAGAAACACTGCAACAAAACAAGTAAATGCAAATCCCCAGTCACACATGGAAATACAAAGTCACATAATGTGTTCAGATGTTAAGAGAAACAGGAGTTGCCCAAAAATATTACGTGAAATCAACATAACTTCCCGTCTGTGTTCACCATCCATGCACACACAGGCAGTGTCAATTTATGTCCTGCACACTTGTACAGGCACCGTGGAAGAACACAATTGAGAAACAGATGCAAAGCATCTTTGGCTGGAGTCACTGCTTAAGTTCAACTGTGCAAGAGGGCACTGTGAAATATGTTAAAGAATTGATCCCTAACACGCAAATATGTAGAGCCACCAAGATGATCAGGGGACTGGAGCATCTTCTATATGAGGAAAGCTGAGGGAACTGGGGCTATTTAGTCTGGAGGAGACTGAGGGGAGATCTCATTAATATTTACAATATCTAAATAGTGAACCTCAGGAGGATGGGGCATCACTTTTTTTGATGGTATCTAGCAACAGGACAAGGGGTAATGGGATGAAGCTGGAACACAAAAAGTTCCATTTAAACAGAAGAAAAAACTATGTCACTGTTCAGGTGAGGGAGCCCTGGCACAGGCTGCCCTGGGAGGGTGTGGAGTCTCCTTCCTTGGAGGTCTTCAAGACCTGCCTGGATATGCTCCTATGTGACCTGATCTAGGTGTATCTGCTTCTGCAGGGGGGTTGGACTAGATGATCGCTAAGGTCCCTTCCAACCCTACCATTCCATGATTCTATGTACATGTAAGCAGTATGTAAAGATGTTTGACTTACTGGTTTTCCTCTATTGTGCCTATTCTAGGATTGAACTGTCCTAGACTCTTCGGCCCTGGGCAATGTTGGGAAGAAATTTTATTTGAGAGAAAACATTTTCTGGAATGTTCTTTAGCCAGAAAAAAAAAAAAAAAAAACCAAAAAAAACCAACCTACATTCTAAACAGCTGTGGATTTTTAAAAAATCTTGTGGGAAACAGAAAAATAATATTTCTCAGGATCACATAACTAGAATTTATCATATTGCTCTGACTTTGATGATACTTACGGGCTACAACAGGTGTAGTTAAGTCTACCTTATCATTCACTCACATATTCATTGCAGAGTTTAATTAGTTACTAACAACTATGTTCCTTCAACACAGTATAGAAAATTCGCTTGGAGTCCGAGAAACTTTTCTTTTGTTCCGTACACATCTTCTGTCAGCAATGTTAATGATTCTTGCAAATTCACTTCAGTCACTTGCTTTGTTCTGCAATGTTCACTGAAAAGACTTCTCCCCAGTTCAGTACGATTGCTCACATAAGCAATAGCACCAGCATACCTACGATCTACTGAATGGAACTCACAACTCCTGTATTTTCAAGTTATGAAAAAACCCCACGTTCAAAGATGCATTTATTGCACGAAATGTACCAATTTTAGCAAGGTACCTTTAGTTTAAAGGAAAAAAAAAGGAAAAATTAGGAGAAAAACAATCCTCTGATCTGTTTCCGATGTTAAGACAGCCAGAATGCACTCTTAAGCCTCACTTGCTGCTGCTGGAAAACCTTTCACACTTCATGAGTTCAGTATCTTACATTTCTCCTCGTTGCCTTCCTTGAATAGCTGAATTTAATAGATTGAAAATCATTTTGCAGGAAAAAAAAAACATTCTTATTCTCTTTCATATGCTGCAAACTAAACTGCGGTGTATTGTAATGTTAAGTGTTTTTAGAAACAGCACTTTCCAAAATGGCAAATGGTTTCTAGTAAGTATGGAAGAGGATATAAAAGTATCACTCCAGCATTCTATTAAAGTACAATTAAACTTGTATCTATGTGCCTTAGACTGTTAATTAATATATTTTAACAGGATGATGACTTTTGCTTTCTCGCTTCTAAACACATTGCTATTTCTTATATATCTGTCACAGCTTACCTAACTTTTAATGAATGCTTGAAATCTTCATCATTCATCATCAGCATTCTAACATCTTCAACATTCTAACCACAGTAATGTAGCCACATCACGTAGGCTTAGATTCCAACCTTCACCCCAAAACTTCTGAAGCTCAAGATGCCTCAGTTCTAAATAACAACTGGAGTCTATTATTCCTACTCATGACCATGTCAGTCTACCTTAATCACTTCATTTATGTTGCCTGCCTCAAAGTCCCTAATTAAAAAATGATCCAAATAGCTCCCAACTTTAAAAATCAGAGGTCATCTACCATTTAAAACACATATTTCTGAACAACGAAAACACAGCATTCTGTAATATATCCACATCCAGCACTTTACATCCATCCACACAAACAGCACTGACAGAGCTGGACAGGAAAACAAGATAACTGCTCAAAAATCTACTTAATCTGTTTGCAAGTATTTTGGAGTGCTATTTTATTGCTTTAAATAACAATACAGAAGGGACAACACTTGAAGTATATTAATTTTTATCTTCTGACCAAGTGATGGGTTCAGAAGAACAAGAAGATCAGCTATTTTACTTCTAGTATAATTTTGTCAGTAACACAAATTTTTGACTACCTATATATTTTAGTCATTTATAAGATACTGAACAGGCTTTCTGCAGATTTGAAAGGGACACAAGAACTAAGCATGAGAGTGGTCATTTTGAGGCAGAAGTTATTATTTTCTGTGAATTTTACAGGGAATGAAACCTACAATATAACACCTTGCACCGCTGCTGTTGCTCTGTCTAGAAGCCACAATCCTAACTTGGGAGGAATATTATGTTAAATGAAGTCAGTATTTTATTTTAATGTGGTTTCATTTTAATTGATGTTCACCTCAATGACTGTAAAGATTTGTACAAGGACTGGGAAAGTAAACATTAGATGATTCATCACTGTCAAAATGAAAGCGTGTTCCTCTCATGAAATGAATCTATAAATCTTTGCTACATTATTTTACTGATGGAAACTGAGTTCAGTGAGGAATGAAAGATACTATTACAGCTGTTCTTCAGAAGATGGAAGACGAAGGCACTGAAACGGAGACCTAGAGTATGGGTGGCCTGGAGTCTGTGTGGAACAAAAACAAGTCTGCCGCATTTTATCCTTTACATGCTCTTTGAAACTCCTACATAGGGAAGTTACCAGTTTTTCTATCCAAAGTGCACGTGTGTGCACACTTGCACACACACACACACACACACAGAACATTTAAGGAGTACAACAAAGCTACCTTTTTTGTGATGAAATAACAAATCAGAAAAGAAAACAAATCAGATGTTAGACACCTATAGCTAAGCACTACTGGTCACAATGGACCATAGAACCTGAGTAAAGAAACTCAGCTGCATATTGGAATAGAAGTCAGCTGCAGTGCACCAAGAAAAGGGTCAACACGTTGGACAAATTTCCAGCCCTCACATCAAAGTAAGATGATAATCTGGAGAACAGCTTCCCCTGTCAAGGTTGCTAATGGCTGATACTCACTAATGCAAGCTAGAGATTGATGTCTTTTACATTGGAAGGAATTTGGCCACCTTCTCTGACATAGCCAGAGCTCACTGAATGGCCCTGACCCCAAATGCTAAGCTCAGTAAAACCACTTTTGAACACACAAAAAAAAAAACCAACAAACCCCTCCCTACATACACACCACTAGTTTTCTTCACTCAGTTCCCATTATCTGAAAACCAATGTTGTATGAGAGTTGTTGACCCATCTATAAACACGCGAGGGTCACATCTAATCAATATTCCATTGGGAAGATGCTACAAAATCCCTGAGTCCAGCCCAGACTCCTGTCACTTCCCAACAAATGGTCACAAATATCTTTCTAGGCTGATGTCAACCTTTGTTCTCCTCTTCTCCTTGACTGGGAAATTAGAAGTTTCTGAAAATCCAGATGGCCTATAACAAAAGAATGAAGGAGGAAATGAGAATACAGAGACACTAGAAAAAACTGTAACTCTAAAAAGAAAAATGTGGTTCTGTTTCACGGGACTAGATCCTTCCAGATAATCAAAGCCAAGCAAAAATCCACTCTCTAGATAATGAGTCTGGAGACAATCTCATCCTAAAGAGCTTCTTTCAGCTATCCAAGACAATATGTCATTTAGAATAATGAAATTGTCATACTTTTCACAAGAAGGCTTTGATTGTCCCTTTCTTTTCTTTCCCACATTGTGGAAAAATGAAAAAAGCACCGAACAAAATAAGATGCTTTAGTGCCACCTTATATGTCCATTTCAAAGCAGCAGGACTGAAGTCTCTCCTACAGCTGTGTCCAGCTGCTTCTGCATTAAGGAAATTCAGTGTCCACAAAGACGTTTTCCTTCTGCCACTTGCATCTCTCTTGCTATAACAAGTAAATGTGTACTCTTACCCTGCCATTGATGCACAATTATCCACCTTTTAATATAAAATGTCACTGGAATTCCTGCCATTTTCCACAAGATCAGAGCACATGCACAGCACATTTGTTCTTCTGCTGATGCACACCTTTTCTATAAATTTGAGGTTGGGGTCCAATATTAGACATTGGGTAAATAGCCAGTATAACCTTTTACAGACACTAACTGATTATAGGTCAGAGGTCAATTCATTAATCTACAGGTATTAACACATTAGTCACTGCATGCAACAGGAGAACGGTGAGCCAAGCTACTTATGGAATTGTAAAAAACTTAGCATAAATAAAATATGTAGTAGAGCAGAGTCCATTACTGGAACCTTGTGCAGCAGAGAAGCAGATGTAGCAACACCAAGGATCACACGTGCAAGTATGAACCTCAGAAGGATGTTCTCACATTGATATAAAAGTGTATGTGCACCTTTATAGGCATTTATTTTTACAGGGCAATTCTGAATAATGACTACAAAAGATATAATATATAGCTGACTCATTCAGCAAGCACAGCAGATCTGTGCATTGAATGCATCAGTCTTTTCTGTGCAAATACAGTGTCTAATTGTGCAATTAAAACCTTCAGTAGTGCAGATGCACATGTGGATGGTATAGTCTATCTTAATTCCAGCTGTAGCTAACATTAAAACTCTTACCTGCAAAGTTCTAACACATTGTGGGGGTAATGAATGATAATAAAAGGCTGAAAAATCTGTAACTAAAATACTCACTTATCAATTATTAATGTGATTCCATGAATGACATCATCCCAGAGAGAACAGTCTGATGACACTTCTGCTTCAAACCCAAATTCAAATTTCCACTATTATCTCAGCTTCCAAAATACTTCCAAAACACTTGTCGGGACCACTCATTGTTTGCCGCAAGTTTGATAGCAACAGCAAAGCTACTAATTACAAGGACTTTGTTTATACCTGTTTATTTCAGTTGTCAACACTGATACCTAGCTCTAGTTCCATAGTGGGACTGATAGAATCAAAAAAAACTTGCTCAACATGGACCTCTGGAAATCTTTATTTCCATCTACCACTTGCCACTACTGGACCTCATCTGCCACGACTCTTTGGCCATCTTGAAAACACCTAAGGATGGATGCTCTGCCACCTTTCTGATGTTCCTGATTGCTGAATTTTTACTTCTATGTTATGATTTTGCACGTTACCGAAAAATAAATTAAATCCCTCTGGAAAATGGCTTCATCTTTGGGAAGGCTTAGCAGTCAAAAATACATTTTATAGAATTATTATATAAAAATGTTTGGGCTATTCTATCTGACTTTTCTCATAGCAGTCCAGAATACATTAGCGTGTTTAAAAGTACTTTCCGGTCAGAATCTTTCCAATTTGCAATAAATGCTATTGAGGAACCAAAATCTCATATCCTGGTTTTTGCTGGGATGAAACCAGAATGCACCGTCCTGTGCTTAGCTTTTTAGGAAAAAAAAAGCCCATGGTGTCCAGGCTTTTTATGGGACAAAAACCCAGTTGGGCTACATGAGAAAGGAGCATGTTTCAATCTTAATGAAGTTCATCCCAACCTGGCAACTAACACTGTATGGTGCACCATCAGAAGCTTCAAGCCTCTAGGCCAAACATAGTCACTCTTAAAATTCAAGATTGATCTGGACACATTTAATACCTTGGTATTACCACATTTTTTTATGTAGCGTGTTTTTAGCTCTTCTCCCTCATCATCTGTATGGATATTCTGCGGTCCAAGACACTGGTGTTGTAAAATGTAATTCCCTGATAGCAGTTTTTGTGCTTTGCAGCTTGCATTTCAAAATGGCTTCTCCCAGACTGATGATAATACTGGCATAATTAATATCTAAGGCAGTTCAATGTTTGCTAGTGAGCAGAGGCTCAGTCTGGAGCACGAAATCTTGCCCTTGGAGCCCAGGAGAGTTAAAAGCATTGGTTTCTGAGACAAAACAGTGTCCTATTTCTTCTGTGCAATTAAAAATAACCACTGAGTTTTAGATAACAACAGAGGTCAAAATACCCAAGTGCTATTAACATATTTAACCACATACAAAATACTACATATTTAAAAGGCCTTAGAGACTGGCATGTTATGCAAACCAATCAAAGTTGCACTGTTTATTTTGCAACTAAAACATCTTAAGCAGAAGTACCATCTAATGATGTACATGCCATATATAAAAATATAGATGGCTACCGGTAAACACACGAAGTTAATGCTGGTTGGCACTCACTCAGACCTTACTCCAGCATTCTCAAAGTACTTTGCAACTATTGATTTGCAATCTGTTTTATAAAGGAGGAATATCTCTAGCTTGTACTTATTTTACAAAGGATGAAATGAGACAGAAGATCAGGTCAAGACTGTAATCAGAAATGGAAAGGCAGTATCTCACGCCCCGGTCTTTTAATTTCTAGATAGCTCACCTCCTTAAATAGTCATATATAAACAACAAACAAACTATAATTGGGACTTCTCCAATTCAACAAATCATTCAAAAAGCTAGATGTGTATTTTCAGGGATGGAAAATACATTTATTTTAGGATAATAAATAAGCAACTGTATGAAACTGAGCATTCTCACTGAGTTCTGAGATCTTGAAGAACTCTAAATTTTGAAGTCTTGACTACGTTTGTAAATATTTTCTAAAGGACTGGCTTCATGATGCAAGGGCAAAAACAGATTCACCATGGAAAGTTCACCAAGTTCTGTAGTTTTTTAGAGATTACATTACTATGGCGCAGAAAGAAACTGAGATTGACATCCCAGAGCAGCTTTGACAAACCTCTCTTTTCAGGGTGAATGAAGTATGAAATGCTAAAGAACATCAGCGATCAGTAGGCACAGACTTCTACTACAGCCTTCAATCTAACAGGCAGCTAGTTTAACCCACACAAAATAGCTGTTTCTCCTCCTAAGTTTTCTGGCTGGTGGGCTGGCTGATGTGATTTTCTTACTTATGCATCTGCCATTCTGAGAGATTAACAAAGGGTGACTTATTATCGCTATTATTGTTGCTGTTGCTGTTTCCACTGGACATGACATCAATCAGCATGGAGACCTCATTCAGCATTGCATAATAACAAGAAAAGAAAAACAGTTTGGCTGGAAGACTTTGGAGACCTTCTCCCATATGGAGAAAACAAAGGACCTTACAACACTCATCTTCTAGGACCATAAGGGGGTGGGAGATGAGTTAGCGACACTGTGAAATGTGGAGTGTGGAAGTTTAGATATAACCTGTGGTTGTATAAAAGATGGAAAGCAATCTTTTTTCATGCAGAATGAGTTGCGCCAAATAGATTAGACAACTTGTGCAAAATGACAGGATTAGCACGCACAGGGAATGCAGCAGGTCTGATTTTATAGAAACATTATTATTTCTGGGTTAGTGAACGGACAAAAGTTTTCTCAACAGATTTTTACAGATCTAATCATACACAGAAAGTTCAAATGGTTTCCTTTAGCCTCTACTTAGTGCTACTTCATAGATGGTGTTTTGCTTTCATTTAATTTATCTAGACTTTAATGAGACTTTTGGAACTTTACTGCCTGGAAAATTAAAACTGACATTGGAAATATGGTGCCTGGTTACAGATATTGCAATGAAGATAGGAAGTTGCCAGACATATTGTAAACAGAGCATAATTACAGTATTTACAGTTGAACATCAAACTGGGAAGAGATGCCAAGTGGCATTTCTCAGAAGTTAATATTGGGACTGATACCATCTAATATCTTCCCTAATAATTTGGAAAAAGAAGCAAATTGTACATTGATTGAATACACAGTAGACACAAGAGGAAGACGAACTACAACACAGCAGGTGGGTATGTTGATAAAAGCCCAGAAAGATGTGCAGATCTAAGAGGGAGAGAAAGATGCATTTAAGAGGGAAGTTATTTAGTGTAGACAAATGTAGAATAATAAGCTCAGAGAAAATTAATACCCATCTCAAGTAACGAAATGGGAAAACGCCAATTTTCATTAAAAAAAAAAAAATTCCAAGAGATTTCACAGTTTATTCACACTGAAAATTCACATTGGGGTACATGCATCAGGTTTGACAAGTTATTTGCTACATTCCAGCCTGATGTGATTTTAAAAGGAAGAATAATAGATTCCTTTAAAAACTTGCCTTTTAAAATAAATTTTTACTTATTTTATATGTATACCAAATGCTCATAAAAGACTGAATTTACAGTCCTGTTAGTGGAAATAACATAGTAGTAATGTAACATAAGTCAGAGACCCGGAAGCAGCACACGAGGCCCAAGGTGGAGGTCAGGAAACCAAAGCCCATCTGTCTCCAATACTGTCAAGGAGTTCTAAGGGTTCGCTCTATGCAGGAGAGCAAACTCTGTGAAACACTAAGTTGCTACTGACTTGTTGGCTTTAGTTTAGAAGCTCAACTGTACCTTGAAGAAATCTATTACTGTATAAAAAGAAAGCAGGATTCTGAGAGATATTTTAAAGATACAAACCTAAACAAAAACTGAAACAAGCTTGCTGCACTAAATGACTACTCTATACACTAATGAACCTTAAGTATTATCTGTAGGATGGAAATTGTCAAAAGAATGTACCCTTGCAATAAACCTAACCTGTAATTACATAAACTCACCAAGTACAGAAAACATATTTTATTACACAAAAATCCCCTACATGGACTATGTTAGAGAACTGCTCCTGGCTGAGAGTTTAAATAGCACATTTTTCCCCATCATTATTTGGTTAACAATATCCATAGTACAAGTATATTATTTTGTCACAGGAATGATTCATTACAAGAAGATATAAAAACTTTATCATACTGAGTATTACTTCTCGTCCTAACACAGCAATCCAAATATAGCAGATGCGTGAGAAATGGCTGATGTGATAGCGATCAACAGTATTTTTTTATGTATGCTTAAAAACCTGCTTACCAAGGGGAGCCATATATTCTGAATCCCCTCACCGTCACTTCAGAGTCTTGAAGATAGATGCAGTTTGTTAGAAGAGACTGTACATTTTCATAGCTTTCTGGCTTCAGCTTAGAGACAGAGGGGAAATAGTAAAAGTCCTGCTTGATTAAGTCAGCCATGAATTCCTGGTCAAAGGTCAGTTCATGATTTCCTGCTATCACAATCTTGTATTCATAGGGCAGGCTACCTAAAACAGTGAGAAACAAACAAATTACTTGTTTTATGGAAAACCTGGTAAAAAGAAAAGAGACTCACAAACTATTATTGCTTCCTATAATCCATTCACATATTTGAAACAATCGAGTACATACTTACTATGTGTTACCATAATTCATGGTGATTACAGGTAAATGACATTACTGCCTTTTTCAGGGCACACTGTGATTTAGCGTGCTTAGCATTAATGTGTTGAAACTACTTTCAACTCGTCAACCTTAAAAACCCGTCTGCAGACTTCTGCTCTACTATTTACTTCTAGTTAATTGCCATTTGTGCTGCAAGTATCACTTACTGTGACAGCAATGATAACTCTGTGACAGAAATTAGGGTTCAAAGAAGATTGGCCGTAAAATAATGTCAGCTCTCTCCTCCCTGAGCTGTGGTCTTTATAAGCTTGTACTGAGGAAGGCTTCCAGGTTCAGAACTTGGGTCAGCCAGAGAGGTCTGCTATCCTCTTTGCATTGGCATTTAGATCAAGACATCAAGCAAGATAGGGATTGGGTTTAGCTGGCAAAACTCCACATCCCACAGAGAAGTCTCGCAGTTTGCCTCTATCCCATGTTTTTTCCTGCTCCATTTTCTCAGTGACTTCCTTAGATCCACGGGCTATAATTTAAAGTGACTCATATTCAAGAATATTTTACAACCCATATTTAGTGAAAAACCTTACGACAACCTCCCGCTGAAGGCAAGAACATATATGCCCACACACACAGATTCTTCCTGAGAGCAGCACTGCAGCAGAAAGTTTCCACCTGACTCCACATTGGGTTCCCAACTGGATTCTGCCCTTGAGAGCAGGCATCATCCGTCTTAAAAAGCTCAATAGAAAATTCTAAGTATATCTGAGAGGAAATAAAGAGAGAAACTGTGGAAAGTTGCATTAATTAGCTTTGTTTCTGCACTACTAATTTGCATCAGGATGAAAACATTTAGAACAGGAGACTGGGAGCAGAAAGAAGTGTTTTACTGAAAATGAAACCCACCTTGTGTAGCAGCAATCATTTAGAGTTTTATTTCAAAAAATGTATTGTTGATAATGTAAAAACCTTTAGCAACTACCCCAAGCCTAACCTAAAGGCAGGATATTTAAGAGAACGTAAAACACCAGTCAATAACCAGTGGCAAAAGTTGGCATGAGTAGGACTTAAGGCTATAATACCACAATGTGATTCAGAGTTATGGAAACGGAAGATGGAAAACAGTGCTAGCCCAGAGAAGATGCCACATGGCTAAACTCATTATTTGCCACATGAAAAGATCTAGGCAACTCTGAAGTAGAAGTTTCAGACACTTTAAACACCAGTATTAGAAAAATTGATTGCACAGGTTCCAGTTTTTCCTGTGGACTCAACATGTATGTGCCTTTAGAATATTTATTGAGATAAAGTCCTTGCATATATTTATAATTATGTGTCAAACGTTGGAGATTCGCTCATTTATCTGAAAGACTACTTGAGACGTAAATTTTGTTATGTTTGCTTCTGAAATGCTCTGCATTTTGCAGATGTTTACTCCATCTCTACAAGTTTCCTGAGCGTGTGCACACATACACAGAAAAGTTTAACATGTTACTTACAATGATATAGTATGTATGGGCATCTACAGGCCTTAATAAATCCTGTATGCTGCACTATTGTTAACAATTCCATTTCTGTTCTGTTTTGTAAACCTTTTCCACCTCATCTGATCCATCTATCTAGCAGCCAAGAACCTGTATGAGCTGGTTATAGTTGTTGCTTCCACTAATGTATTTATGTCATGTTGCTGTCTGTGGGTGTTACTTAGGCAAATTAGCAAATTACTCTAAATGTACAGTTACATTTATTATAGTGGCGGCCAGAAGCGCTGCTGTAGTTACAGGTCTGTCAGCTTTTCAATTAACAACTGTGTTTTTGATGACTTTGCAGCTCATTTTTTTCCTTTCATTCCATACCAGGCAGCAGCTTGCTTAACCTATTTCCCTCTTTTTGTCTCCAAAAACCTTCTTTACCTTTAAATCTTTATTTTTTGGTCTAATCGGTATTTTTTTGCTGCTTGCACAGAAATTTAGCAATATTTTGTTTAAACTTTGCTCCTTAGAAGACTGTAGAATATGCTTTACTTCTTATTCCAAACAATCAAGATGCCAGCTGAGTGTCTGCAGAGGAAAGATCCTCAGCTATCAGACTACAGTATTGATTATACATTTCCAGTCTTCCCTCCTACAGTGTGATCCATTAATACCAATGTTCACTCTAGTTCATACGCAGAAATCAACACTGAATGCTAAACATCTCTTTGCACTAAAGCATGGTCTTCCTACCACTGATCTCAGAGGGACCAACACTACCTTACTGCAGTAGGGTCACAGCACAAGACAGTGTGTCAGCACAATCCTAAGAAACATTGAATGTTTCAAGTGCCTTTTATAGCATTAATAGCCACCAAATGTCTGTAATATTGGACCAAAATTTACCTGAAATAAAAGGTAAAGCAGCAACTCTTTCCTACTTCTGACCTACAACTTCTTACACTTCTTTTTTATGTGTGATTATTTAAACTGTTCTGTATTTTCTTACCCTGTTATGTCTTTCCAGCACAAATACGTGGTTTTCCACCCCTAGGTACAGACTACTGCACAATTTGTAGCCTTGGCTCAGTCCTTGACTAGGACTGAGATCTTCTCAAGAGCACACAGCCTAGTAGCTGCTACAGGACTGTGTTTCTGTATGTGTCCATAGCCTTAAACAGTTACTTTTCCATTTATTATCTTTTGTGCCACCAGCTCTTCATCAGAGATAATTCAAATACTTCCAGGCTGACCAGTTTGTTCCCACATCTGCTAGTGAGTGCCAGTGACAAGCTGGGAGGCTGGGCAGAAAAGACACCAGACACATTTCCTGTCCTTTGTTAAACAACCTGAGCAGAGAATGTTGAATTCCCACTCATGCAGCTCTTCATGGCTTCTTATAACTGCATTTTGCTAAGAAAGATTACTATCAAAGAGAGCAGTGGCTACAACATACCCACTGATGTGGGTTCCTTCTGTCTTCTGTTTACAGGCTCCATGAAAACAAGCCTTGGTAAAGGCACTGGCTAACACTTTCATTTGCTAAGCTGTTTTCCTTGTTTCCTTCTTTTCCAAAACAGTCATACGTTAAACATTGTTTCCTGACTGCTCATCCATCTGGTCACCAATGATACCACTAGAGCAACCTTAAGCATATTAAGTGTGACTGACAGCCCTGAGAGAACAGTGAGGGGTACACAATCCTGGTGGTACCTTTTCAATCCTCTCAGTGAAGGAGCTCAGTGCTCAAGTGGGAGTGGATGCATCCCACAGTCAACACAATGCTGCATGGCTTGTGCTACAAACGCAGCTCCAGCTTCTATGACTACGGAACCCTTTCTGAAGAACAATGACTCCTGCACAGGAATGACATTCTGCTGCCAAAATGGGGCAAGAGTGTCTCTACCAACAGATTCACTAATACAGTGTGAAGAGTTTTAAGTTAGGTGTGTTGGGGAAGGGTTGTCATGCTGTGAAGAGAAGTGGAGGAATAGAGGCTGTGAGGAAGCAGCTGGGGATAACAGGATTACCCTTGAAAGAGCAGCCTCACTAGTGCTCCTCTCAGGCACAGCATGAGGTGTGATGAGAAGGAAGAAGCCTATGCACAGTGAGAACTATAGCATCTCTGAGATGATGGAGACATGGTGGGACAGCTCACCTCACTAGAACACTGACACAGAGACATAGGCACAACACCTGTCTATCACAGGTCTATCACTTTTGAAAAGGATTGAAGATGTTCTCAATGCCTGTGAAAAGGCAAATGCCCCAGCCATCCTCAAGAAAGGCAAGAAACAGAATCTGAGGAACTACAGACCATCAAGCTTCACATCAGACTTGAGAAAATTACAGAACAAATCACCCAAAAAGTATTTTTCCAAGCACATGAAGATCAGGAAAGTGATTTGTAACAGCTATCGTTGATTTAACATGGGTAAATCATACCTGACTAATGCAATTGCCTTCTATGAGGAAATAACTGGCTCTGTGGATAAGGGGGAGCACTGGATGCTGTTTGCTTGATTTTAGCCTTTGACACAATCTCCCACAGCTTACCTATAGCCAAACTGGTGCATGGATGACAAGGTGGGCCAACTGTCACCTTGAATATTGGGCTTACAGGGCTAGAACTGAAGTCCACGGTACAAAGTCTGACAGTAAGTCACTAGATGCATCCCTCAGCTAGTGATCAATACCACCCGCCCATCTTTACCAACAGCATGGATGATCTGATGGAGTGTGCTTTCAGCAAGTTTGCAGACAACACAAAATCAGGTGTGAGTGTCTGAGGAACCTCTAAAGGCTGAAAAAAATGGCCTGACAGGAACTTCATAAACTTTTATCAGGAGCAAATGCAAACTCCTGCACTTAGGATGGAGTAACTTCATTCAAGAAGACTCAGCAGTGTGTCTTTGTGGCAAAGACAGCCCACCACATTTTGGCCTGTATTAGTAACAGTGAAAATGGATGAACAAAAGGAGTGATATTTCTCCTCTATCTAGCACTTATGAGATGACATTTTGAGAGTGGTGTCTAGCTCTGGGTTCCTCAGTGAAAGGAAAAACTACTGATAAACTGATGTAAGTCTAGCAGAGAGCCACTAAGATGGCTGGAGAACGTGGCATACAGTGAGAAGTTGAGATCCGAGTCTGTCCAGCCTAGAGAACATGAAGGGAAGACCTTACTGCTGTCTGCAACTACCTGATCTCAAGACAAAGGGAAGGCAGAAGGTTCTTCTCATAGGTGCACACAGATACAAGAAAAGGAAACAGATGCAAGTGGTATACGGAAAGAATTTTGCCATGGGGATGGTCGGAAAGTTCAATAGGTGCCCAGTGCAGCTGTGAAATCTCCACCCTTGAAGACACACAAAACTCAATTCAACGAGGCTCTGAGCACTCTGCTCTGATTAGGCCTGCTTTGAACAGGAGGTGGGACTCAATCACCTCCAGAAGTCACCTCCACCCTGTGTGATTGTAGGTTTCTTTAAGTCTACACTGGAAACCTACCAAGATTTATGAAGAGCCTGCAACAGTGATGAAAATCAAAAGCATGTTGTGATTTTAATGAAACAAATCTATAGTGGACAAAGTAATTTAACAGAACTAGAGAGCAAGTTCCATTAACCATGGTCTCAGTTTCTTATACTATCCATTTGGCAAATAAGTAGGATTAAATACCCAACTGATAGCCAATTAACATTTGATGCTACCATATGGCTTTGCTGGTGGGTAGGTAGCAAATTTAGTATTAATACAGAACCTCTATGTTTACAAAGATATTAAAAAAAATGTATGCCTGTCAAAGGAATTTGCACACATCAAGGACAAAACTCATTCCCCAGCAAAATTAAGGCAGCAAGCATGTAAGAAATAGATCTGCCCTTCAGGAGTGCCAAGAAACACATGCAAGAACATATGCTATGGGAGACAAAGATGTATTTCCAAACCAAAAAAAAAAAGGAAAAGTTATGAATTCGAGGGAAAGTCACTTTTTTTTCTGATCTTATTTTGACTAGTCAAAACAAGACAAGTGTTTTGCTCAACGACCAGGGATCTCTGTGTTCTTGGCACCTAAAAAGCTTCTCCTAAAATACCCCTATAACCTAGAGATTAACCGCAACTAGAATTGGTTGGAAAAATTTTACCTAAACAGATTTTCATATTAAAATTATTAAAATATGACTTGGATGGAATGGTATATATTTGGAAACTTGTGTAGTGATTCTGACATTACCAAGGAAACAAAATTAAGTAAAATATCAGTTTAAAATATTTAGAGGTGAATAAAAACTTCATTTCTAAGCAAAACTTCATTTTTTTCCTACAATTTTTTTTCCCTTCCCATAATGTCTAACTTGCATGAAATTAAAATTATTTTTCTCCACAATCAACCTCTAACCCCTTCATCCTACTTGGATTTGGAATCAACAGAACTGTTTACAAAATTCTGTTAGAAACATGCTGGCTGCAATTCAGTCCTGGGCTTCAGGGCTTTCTCTTTCAGGCCATATCCAACATTTGCCTTCTGCCAATTTAGAATGGGGCTCCATGCAACCATCCATTCTTTCACCCTCTGTCTTAACATGGGATGACAGATTTTCCCCTTCCTTTTCCATCTCCTCTGCTACACAGTTCTTCATCTTTCCTGCCTCGTTTTCCCCTCTCCTTTCCTTCTAATCTCCCCCTCGTTGAAGAAAAATGCCAGAGAGACATTATCTTGCACTTAATTTGGCAGTTTTAGGAAAGGGTGTATTTTCTTACAGAAACAAAACTTGTAGAAGCACAATGCTTTAGAATTCTATATGCTTGTCTCTCAATATCACTCTGAAAATTCCCAACAGATGCAAAAGTCATTTACTATATTCAGGAGAAGAGTAAAGGCCTCAAAAATAATTATGTTCCTTGAGTTTCCTCAAGGTAAGGGTTAAGACCAACGCTCGGTCTGACGGAGAGCCTTCAAAGGAATGAGACACCTTATGAGACACCTAAAAACCCACAAAAGGTCTACAAGACAAAATCCAAGTAAGCAACAGTTGTTCTTCTCCAAACACAGCTCATCACACAAAAAAATCTGCCCTAAATCTCCTAAATCTGTGTAATTTATTATTCTTTGTGGTTGTTTTAATACCAAAAAAACTAGGATATTGTATTTAGCTTATACATTATCATCTCACTAACTTCCTAACTACGTACAAGGAGTTTGTCAGTTATGGAAAGTCCTCCTCAGAAATTTCTTACTCATTGTTTGCTTAGTATAAAAATCTGACGGTAGTTCTAGTGTGTAAGAATATATATATTGTTTATCTAGTAACATCTCTGTTTATATATCCTTTATATATCTTTTCATTACTGTAAATTACTAATTAAGAAAATCATCTGAACATCTAATTTTTTTGCACATTTATGCAGTAGTTACAAAATTATTACAGCAATTCTTAACTTCTAAACTACAGTAGGTCCTTTTTATGATGAACATAATTTTTACAAAACAACTTGAAATGCTGGGGAACCATTACTTGAACTACACACTGCATAAAGCAAAGCATTGAACAATGCGCCTTTGTTTGCTATCTCTGCATTTGATTTTGTTCAAAGTACAATTCTGTGTGCTCAAAGGTTCATCCTGTTCTATCAGCAAGTCTTCATGTCTGTAAATTAGACCAACACTGCAAATAACTCAAAAGGAAATGCATGTTTATACTCCAGGCTCCTCTTGTACTAAGAGGTTAGACATCTTTGTCAACTAGTGACCTCCTTTGCAGCTTACAATTATTATCAACTTGCAAGTTCTCCAAGATAAATGCAAACTTGTACAAGCAGATGTGCTTTGCTTCTCTCCTGGTATTGTACTATGCAGAATTTTTAGTATTCATTAAAAGCAGTGACAATCATGTAAGTGCCCACTTAATGCTTTTTCCCCTCTCATTTCAACCTTTTAGAATATAGAAATGAGTGATATAGTCAAAAGACTGCATAACTGTCTCAGATTGCTTTTTAGCATCTCTTTGACAGTTCTGTGTTTAAACACTGGGGCTGATGTCTGGGAAATTCACATTAACATACTTTTTGTATGGTGTGTAATCTGGAATAACACCGTAAATGAACACTCCCTCCTAAGTCATCTGTAACCTGCTAGCTCTAGACATTCTTGCATTGTAAAAGCCAGTTATTATATCAAACACTAAACCAGCAAACACACACAGTACCACTCACATTTGCAAAACAGAGTTCTTAAATAAAGGCAAATAAAACTAAAAGCTATCTTGAGTGTAGTCCATCTTAGGCTCTTTGATATACTGTGCTTTATACGCACCCCCTCACATGCATAATAATTGGCCAAAATTACTTCTAAAAGAAAAGTGGCTTCCTTTTACTCCGGATTATTTAATTACTCTGTAATTATGCAGAATCAACCGAATGCAAGCCACAAACCAGGTCATTAGCATGGCTGCAATGAGTCATGCCAAAAGATTATGCAGCTCTGTCTGTCCACTAGTGGTCAGTAACAGGTGTCTAAAAAATTGTACAACTGCAAGGTTTGCCTAGATTGAACCTTCCTTTGATGCACACTCTTAGACTATGGCAAATTGATGGTTTGAGAACCACCAAGTACATGAGCCATGGGATCCATGTTTCCTTTTTACTTCCTGGAATCGTTATATTCTTAAATAATACACCTTCCAGAGGGGACATATTTCTACAACAGCCTTTCTTCCCTCTAGAATATTCCAGTTTTGTATCTGGGGACAAAGGAGATAGAGAACTGTGTTAACAAGTAATAATTATAATTTGATTACAAATTATTTGAGACTTGCTGTATGGATCTCTCTGCACACTGGCACAGATTCCTATTCAGATCCAGATCCCACAAAGGCACTTTCAGTATCTCCCAGCTGTCACCTTCAGGAAAGGAAGACTATAAAGAGCTGTGTGTCATGTCACTGTATGAGGTGCACAGCACTGGTAACAATTTTTAATGTTTGTGTATAGTGCTTTGCAATAGGTGTTCAAAGTGCTGTGCTAAGGATAATTAATCCTCCAACACATTCATGTGGTAGGTGGATCAAGCACCATTTTCACAATTTTACAAGGGGGAGCAATAAAACGTCTTAAGAGGACTAGCTAGAATTTGGTTGCCTGTCTTCTTCAGGCTCTTTACAGGTATCTCGGACACATCCAATCATATTCCAGATCTTCCATTCTCTGGTTGCTCTTTCCACTTCTGGGCTGTACTGTCTTCCTGAAGCTGCATTTGTCTGCTTCTTTGGAATAAGACTGGATATTTTCACTTACTGGCTTATTTTGGGGATCAGGGATCTCAGTATTTAGGAAAATCACAGGACGCTTTTAGGCAAGTCATCCCAGAGACTCAGTCTTGAAATTTGGCTACTTTCCACTCTACTAGTGGAAAGTAGGAACCCCAGTATTAGTACAAAGTACAAGAAATCCCCCCAAAACATACATGTCTTTCAAAGGAAGGAATGAAGGAAAAATCCTTTAGCAACTACTGCTCCTATAAGCTTCTGCAGCTTCTCTCCACTAGCATGGGAGGAATATCTGGAAAACAGTTGTTCTGAGTCACCTTTCTAATACAGGGACGTAGCTTAAATACTTCCTGAGATTCCTGTCAACGAGTTTAACATTCAGAAGTCTTCAAGACATACTAGCTCCCCAGCACCCGAGAAATACCAGAAGGTTCATTGCAGTGCATATTTCTCTGCTGCACTGTCTGAGCCTCAGATGTATAAACGAATCTAAGCCATCACACATATAACAAATGCAATAAAAACCAACACTTTTTTTACTATGCCTAGTCTTTTAAAAATGACATCTGTTCTAAATCCCTACACAGCTCAATGTTTGTCACTGCATTTCCAAAACCATTCTTTTGTAAATAGATAATTAGTGCTTAAATACTTCTTTCAAGGGGTTTCTACATTAACATAAAAATAGTGTAATTACCGATGGTCAAAATGGCATGACTACAATTTAAAAATTCTAATTTCTTTTGCTGTTCTGAAGCTGGTTTTCTTTCTTCTAATCTAGTTTTAAATGTGTTATTGAACCTAAAAATATAAAATACCTGTAAAGCAAAAGTAAAGCTAAGAGTAGCATTTCAGGATTTGCTGAAGATCTTTTTTTGTCAAGAACTTAAAAGTAAGGATAATGTTTATTGATCAAAATTAGTTGATTCTTTTCTACCACTTAATATGAACAACAATTCTAGAAGTGCTCGTTACGACAGCTGGGAAGGCATCTTCACTCTAAAACACATATTAGTCTGAAATAAAATTATTATCCTTTGAGCTGAATCTGCCCAGGTCAATTTCTGAAGCACATGTCAAATAATTTAATTCTTTATGTGTGTATGAGTGTGTGAGAGATTAACATTTTCAAGAAAATACTCTGAAGAGCTAATTATTGTTTTCCACTACAGTGCAAAGCCACCTTTTGGTTCTTTATTTCAAATTTAGCTTGAACTTGAATTTCAGATAGGAAGACTGTCTTTGACATTGGAAAATCTGAAGCAAACACACTGAAACAAGGGATATTATAAAATGTGTTAGTTTAAGTAATCTTTCCAATCCACGCACTGAAGAGAATTCTCAGAAAGAATATGGAAGTACGTGTTGCAGCTTATATCACGGAACGACTATGTAGTTAAATTTCCAGGAAGGTAACTCACAGGCTCAAAGTGACAGTGGGTCCTGGAGCATGCACAATTTAGAAATGATATTACAGATTTGAGCAAAGGAAATTACAAGAGCAACTGAGCCAAGCAGGCAATTTCCAGTGCCAACAATATGGGAGACAAAAAATAAGAGATGGTTTTAGAGTCATTACTTGATGAGTGCACTAAAGCTGGACATGTGTCTTTGTATTTGTCCTACAACATATTTCATTTATATGCAGGTAGGGAATAAATAACAAAAAACAAAAATAATGAAAATGCTGAGGACAGTGCATAGTAGGCTTAAAATATCTGATGATATAATCTAACTTATCTAGCCTTGATTACACAGAATCACAGAATGGTTTAGGTTGGAAGGGACCTTTACAGATTACCTAGTCCAGCAGCCTTGCCACGGGCAGGGATGTTTTCCATGATATCAGATTGACTGAAGTCTCATCTAACCTGCCTTTGAACATTTTCAGTGATGGGACATCCACAATCTCTCTGGGCAACCAGTTCTGTGTCTCACCACAACTGTTGTAAAAAACACCTGTTTTCTTCTATCCAAACTAAATCCACTCCCAATTTAAAACCAGTGCCTCTTGTCCTGTCACTACAGGTCCTGGTAAAAAAACCTTTTCTTAATATTTCTTATAAGCCCCCTTTTATATATTGAAAAGCTGCAATAAGGTCTCCCTGGTGCCTCCTTTTCTCCAGGCTGAAAAACTCCAACTCTCTCAGCATTGCTTCCCAGAGGAAGTGTTCCATCCCTCGGAATATTTCTGTGGCCCTCCACTGGAACTTCTTTAACAGGTCCATGTCTTTAGAAACAATTTCCCCAAATTATTTTTGGCTGTTTCAAGTGTTGTCATTAAAATCTCCTGGACATACTGGAAAATTAGCATACGTTCAATCAAAGCTGCCATATCATGCTTTCTTAAAATGTCATTAGAAAGTTTTGTTGGCCTCATGGCCTTCAGTTTGGCCCTACCATAAAATATATTTTCTACTACTTTTTTCTAATTCTTCAAAACTGGATTTTCAAATCTGGAAGAAAAATACAGTCAGAGAAGCAGCCATGTAAAAAAGGAAAAGATGAAATACGTAAACATTAGAAAGGTCAATTCAGGAGAAGAAGGAGAAACATGACCAGTCTGGCACGATTGGTAAGCTTTATAAACTGACTATTCTTCCCTTTTTCCCTTAATTTTCCAAGCTAACATGAATAAAGGTAGCAAAAAAGAAATCTGACTTGCAAAAGTACATCATGATACTGCATGACTGGACAATAAGAGGACAGATGAAACTGAATATAAATTTATGCAGAATAATTCAAGTGCTGGAAAAAAAATACCAACTAAAGATGCACACTGATGGGTTCTGAACCAGATATTACCACTCATGAAAGAGTTCATAGAGTTATAATAGGAAATGTTATGAAATGCCATATCATTGTCAAAATGTCAGAGTCAAAAAACAGAAGAATCACAACACTAGGAAAAAGAACATAAATAGGATAAATCTTGTGCAAGTCCTGGTTTCCCTATTTTTAAAACAATAGAGAACAAAGAGGTACAAAGGGTGACACAGATGATCAAAAGCATTTAAGGACTTCTAAAGAGTCTTGCCTGAAAAATATCTTAAGGGCAGATAAAGGGAGAGCCTACAAATTCTTAAGCAGAATAAAGAATGATGTTGTTCACTTGCCTCTTTCAGTATAAAGAAATACAAAATAAAACTAGTAGATGACAAGTTCAAAATACGCAAAGTTCTTCACGCAATTTGTATCACATTGTGGAACTCTAACACAGGATTGTGTTGGCACTCAAAACTTGCACGGATCCAAAAGGCAATTAAAAAATTCAGAGAAGAAAAATATACATAATAAATACAAAGTAATGCTGTGGTTTGGGAAATCGTAGCAGAGAAAGCTGAGAAAACATGCAAATCCCATTATCATCAGCATTTAACTTCCTCCATAGAGTTAGGCATCAATCTAGCCCTAGTAAAACCTCAAATTCCTCTCTAGGAATAAGGGAAGGGGCTTTAAGAAAAGTGAGGGAAAACAACTAATTACAAAAGCACCCAAAGTGAAATGAAATGGAGGGCTTTCAGGGTCAGATGATAAAATGTATAAAACTAGGTGACCAAGGGGCAAACGAAGCAGAGAACCTTGGGTGCTGGCCACAAAGACAATACTGGGCTGGAAAGACATGTATCTGAGATGCTACAGGCCTTCCAGTGTACCCACATACAGTTAGCTTAAAAAAGAGAGAACATATTTTAGGGTATGACTCAGCAAGCCAATGTGCCTCTATTAGTACAACACTTGAGCATGTGCTCAATATAACCATAAGGTCCACAGAAGTTAATGATGTTAATGTAAAACATACTTTGCATCAGATAAGCACAGAAATTTTATGTAGAGCAGAAAAATAAAATCTGAACTTGCTAAAGGGCCTCCTGAAAAGATGAAATTGACTGAAAGACCAGAGTGGCACAGACCCAAGAGGGTCTGAAAGCTAAAGGATACACATAAAGACATAGTGCAAAAGGAAGAGTGGGATATGCATCTAGTGCTTAAGAGGAAGCTGAGATCAAGAGACGGTCTAACAAAAGAAATATTCTATTGTTTATTCCAAGGCATAAACAAAGTTATAGTCTAATAATGGAGAAGACAGAGACTTGACACAAAAAAAAATAACTACATGGGAAGGTGAGCCGTGTACTCTGGGATGAAGGAATAGACAGGAAGAGTTGGGGGCAGTGGTGGAGGTACAAGTCCATGCCAGTCAAGTAACTTTTTTCAATAAACTAGTAAAATGTTAAGAAAGAAGGAGAAAGCTGGTAAGGCTGTGAAAGCTGCAAAGTCATGGAAGGCATGGGAAGCAGCTAGTGCCTTTCACAGTAAAATTGCCAATGAATCTTGACATTTCTTCTTCTCAAAGAGAACACTTGAAACCATTCTACCACTTACTATATAGTTTGCAAACAGTCAAGTTATTTAAGAATTGATAAATTGTTCATTTAAAAAGAAACTTTCAAAAAAAGCCATTTTTCATTTGGAAATCTCATGAACTGTAAGTTAATAAAATTAGTTTACAATTTTGAACTGGAATAAAATTTTAAATGCTAGCTGAATGAAATCTACGTAGTGACCCCAATTTACTTTTCTATCAAATCTCCTAGAAAGAATTAAAAAATTAAGCTAAAATTTTGCATTTTTTCAAATCATCAAGATTTTTTTTTAAATCTTTAACTTGTTAAATCTGTATATCTCAAATATGTTCTTGAAAAAATGTAATTCAAACCACAAAGGTCACCTTTTCCCAAACTGCACACTACCATGAAATCGGAAGCATGCTTGAAAAGTCAGAAAATTAAGCCTTCTTTTGGAATAAAAATGACGAAAAGACCATCACAGAAATGCCTTGGGAAACTTCCCTACCATACTGAGAGGATTTCAGCTTAAGGAGTTCTTCAGAACACTGTACAGCTGTGACCAGCAGGGAGGCAGATGGAGAACTAGGGAGACAAAAACTGTGCAGCAAGTAATGTGTGTAGTCCTCATCCTTGCTCGCTAGCAATATCCCAAAGCACTTTTCTTCCCACACTAGCAGATAAATAAAATGGGTATTATTCAGGAGCGATAACCATATGGTTTGTATAATCTTTATACGCTATTTTCAGTACATAATACATGGTAGAGACCTACAAAATAGGACTAAAATTCGCTTTCCTGTTTTACAACCAACCTGTTCCATTTGGGTAGAGCTAGAGGTAAGGGCACTACAAGAGAGCATGTTAATTCCACGTGCTGTCCCTACCTTAATATTCATAGAACAATGCAATTGTTCCATGTGGGGCATATTATTGAGTTCCTAAGCTCAAATAAATATTTATCAGTCTTGCTGATAATTATTTGCTAGTAAATATTTGTTTAAATTGTAAAGTCCTCACTTTTTTTAATATTCCATTTCAGCCTACATGCATCTGTCTGCTTTGTGCCTTCCCAGAGCGAAATGCTGTAATATGTAGCAAAAAAGACAGGAAAAATGCAAAACCACCAACTACAGGAAAGAAATATCAACTTAAAAATTGAAGCCCATTACCCTTAAACTGTCTTTTCTCTCTCCAGCTCCTTCATTTTCTCTCACTCCTTTTTGATACAGAAGTACCAGAATCCAGAATCCATTTTTATTCTAAATGAAGGTATCCGCATTGCTGCAGGAACAATACTGATCAGGGTTTTTGTCTGGATACAGTGTATGCTTTCCAATTTTCACTGTCATTTTTTTTAGCATATACAAAACATTACAGAAGCACATGCAAATCACCACTTTCTTGCCCAGTGGAACAGAATTTCAGTTACCAATGCCAACAGTTGCCTACAGAAGGCATCTACATCTGGTCTGCTACATCCAAGACAGCAACCACAGGCACACGTTTTGCTTTGTTTGGAATTCATCACTGTGGTGCAGCTGAGCCTCACATTAAAAAAAAAAAAAAAAACACACACCACAACTATGAGCCTCCAGGGTTAAACAGACAAATGTTTTCAGTCACAACAACTTTTTTTTTTTGCAAGGAAGCAAAGCCATAACAATGTATGTAAGAGGTTTTATGTAAATCATTAAAGGCCTACTGACTTTAAATGTTGCTATCACCAAGAAGTTGCTTAATGTACACTTGAGAGTGTGAAGGCAGAACAGATGAATAGTCTCACAAATCTTATTTGCTCAGTTGGAAAAATGCAAAAAATATTTGTTAAAAAAAAAAACAACTGCTCATTAACATTCAAATTTAAAATTCAAATTAATATTCATCATTTCTGAGTGCATGATGGTTTGTAATGGGAGGCAGAAGGGGCAGATACAATCAGTAAACAAATTTACTTTCAAATCCACACAGAATTCAATACCTACCTAGCCACTCGTTGAATTTTTTTACTTCACTAGGAAGTCCCAGCTCAGTAAAATCACCAGCATGTATTAACACATCTCCATATGGCATTTGGATGGGATCAGTTCTTGAGTGAGTATCAGAAATACAGACAAATCGTGTATATCCTGGAGGTTTGGGAGCATCATGGGGCACTGGATCAACCCTGTAGGAAATGCATCATAACAAGGTTATAAAGTACTTAACATACTTCTTCAGGTCTACTTTGCAATTCTAATACTATTTTTTTTACCTTTATGAAAGATTACACAGAATTCTAGATCTGTCTGATGGAAGGGATTTATTAAAACAAACCTAACACTAACGGGAGGTGTAAAAACTCTTGATGTTCACATCACAACATTTTCAGTATTTGTTAGGTAGATGGATTAATTTAAAGAGATTAAGAAAAGAGATTGAACTACGGCAATAACTACGAAACAAACACAAATAAATCAAAGGCATTGCCAGTTTCAAAGGGATTGTACTATCCCATTTCATTGTTTAAGTATGATTACATGGTACACAGGGAAAAGATTTATTTTTAGATACAGAAATACATTTAAATGCTTTTTTTTTTTTTTCCTAATTATAACTTCTTTTTCTGCAAGTTATATAACTCCAGCAAATTTAATTAGCACATTTTGGAGATATGTTTCAGTGTGTTAATGCAAAGCAAGATAAGAACTCTCCTGACAACAGCTGTAAATGTACGTTCAAGCCTGACTATTGTCAGGACAAATGCGGCAACTTTCTGGGCTTAATTATACTAAATGAAATCAGATGCTGTCAGGGGTGAAGCTGCATTGTTCAGAGACCAATCTCAATATTCAAAACTGAGGAAACAAAAAAATCTGACCCAGTTTGATGAGACTTATGATTTTGAACACGAAAGCAGAGAACACCTCTCTGCCCTATTAGGAATACACGTTTTCAACTCAGCCTTTTTATCCTCAATCCATATTTTTTTAGAATATATAGAAGCAAATGTATCTATATGCAGCTAAACCATATCTATTATTCCAGGTAGGGAATTCTAGTGGAATAAAATCAAAAAGCCACATCTGTGAGAGTTATATATTTATGTCACTAGAAACCAGAGAGAGATACAGAATTGTTTTGAATTATTTTACAACATTTATTTTGAAAGGACAAATAAAATTAGTTTTGTTCACTGATGCAGTATGAAATACATATTCCTATCCCTTGTCAGTTGTGCTTCAATTCAGGAACTTACTTTTACATAAATAAACTCAGAAAAACAGTTAGAGATGTTTGCTGTTAATAATACTACCCCTGTTTACTGGGTAAATTTTCAAAAGGCATTTTATGACTTGAAAGATAAAAGATAATAGTCTGTAATCATGTAATATTTTCTCTAAGTCAAGGAATTCTATAAAATTTATAGGTAAGTGAACTATGTGTTTTGATAATTTCACGAGATTAGTGAGAGAGTGAGAAATAAATGTAAAACATTCAAATTTTGTTAAATATATAAGTTTTGAGCATCTTCTACAAAGTAACTATGAAACTAGAGTATGAACAAATTATCTTGTACTTGACATTCCTATATCTTTTTAGGAAGCAGAAAGGTTAGGTTTTTTTACAGCAGTTTTGGTGAAACAGTCTTTTAACACAGGTACCTTGTAGTTGTCTTTCTGAAGTTTCATTTTTTTAGCAGAAAGCAACCAAGCATGATATAAGGAGTAAAACCAGCTGTGATCAAATCATGCTTAATGAATACCCAACAGTATGTACATGCCAGTGTGATATGCAAGCAAGCACTTACCAGAAATTCTAAAACTTGGATCTCAAAGTGGAACGTTTGGACCTTGTGAGACAGCCACTGCAAACACTATGTTTGGGGCTGGGAGATTTATTTTCTCAGAGGACCAAAGCTATGTATAGATGCGCAGACTGAAAAAGAGTTAGGTGCAGGGGAAGTTGGGCATAGGCCGCCACAATCTCAACCAGTGCAGCCGCATGACTGCCACCGCATGTTAAAAATGCCTCTGTTTTGGATGGAACAGAGCTGTCACAGAACGAGCTCCATAGCTGGTGAGTAAAGGTAGCAAGGGGTGCAAAGGAATACGTATGATGAACCATGGTTTTCCGAGCAGTGAGTAAGGCTTGCCATAAGGTGCAAGCTATGTGAAGGGTAATGCACTCAGTTCATGGAGTTCCTCCACAAAATGAACTGGGATAACTGGATTAAAATGACGAGGAGCTGACTCTGGCTATTGTTGCAGCCATTCAAGCTCAAAAGATTAAACATCAGTTCAGCAGACACATTTCTGATTATTGCTGTCTGTATCCAGCACATCCCAAAACCCACTTGGACAAGCTCCTGTGTGACCTCCTCTAGGTGGTCCTGCTCTGGCAGGAGCGTTGGACTAGATCATCTTTTGAAGTCCCTTCCAACCCTTAAGATTCTGTGATTCTGCGATTCTGTGACTCATCATTCACATTAATAAGCTGTCTTTACAATATGAAAACTACTCTGGCACAATGTAAGGATACGGACTGGTCTAAAATAACACTTTTTGACTTTTCATGGTAGGGTAGCCTTTAAAACAGGAGCTTCGTTTCTTTCAGAAATCTTTAAAAAGCTCAGCACAGCACTAAGCTGGGTGTTGGGGAGTAGCATGCATTTCCCATGTTGCTCCTCTGAAGCTGAATGGAAAAAACAACAGACTTGCCATGGCAACCTATGCAGCACATAATACACATGCTTTTTCTATAGTTTGATGAGGAAGATGTGGACAGCATTTTCCTGGTTGTTGAGGTATGTATAACTTGTGCAATGGGCCAGAGAATTTTCATGGGAAAAGGCATCAATACAAAAAAACAAATAAATAAGATGCAGATTTTTCACACTGAAGTGATATGCACACACCGAGGCCGCATATACATAAAAACATATGTCAAGTTTCACAAATGCATCTAAGTTGTATTACTGGAAATAACTTCTGAAGGCTCAATCGCCATATTCTTGTGTTACACATTCCCACAGCAGCTGTCACACCAACACCCAATGCACTGCTTGCAGCGTGAGCAGAGAAATAAAGATCTGCTGCTTATTTTTGTGCTTTTGGTTTTCTTTAAAACAGTATGAAGGCTGACAGAGCAACTGAAAAGCCAAGTTCAAAAACCTGAGAGCAAAAACACTGTCAAAGGTTAGTTTATACACTAGGTTTCAGCAGTCTCACTAAGAAGCAAGACGAGCACTTTCCAGAAACCACTGACCTGACTTGAAAACTGTGAGAATTTATTACCCGTTTTGCAGTGGCAACCCAGTCATCTCACAAGCACAGGGATGCCAGACTAAGATGGAGATAGGAAAAGGCTGTCAGAGTCTTCTAGGTGCTCAAAGTGAAACACGAAGTAAAAAACTGCAGAGAGGATCAAGAAAGAGCTGCAAGATTTAATTCAGAAGAAAAGAGCACCAGAAAAAAATCCCCTGCAGTTAAAGTAGTTTACTACAAGATAAGATGTTAACAGGTCTATGTGAAATCTGTTTATGATTGCCTGCAACATCACTAATCTAGGTATTTTGAACTACACACAAAGACACAGCAAAGCCCTCACCTCCCTGAAGTCAACAACAAAACTTGCACAGACTAAAGCAGGGCTAAGATTTTACCCGTAACAACCAACAACCATCTGAATAAAAAGTGCTTTTGTTACACTATTTATGTCTACTTTTCCCTTCTTTGTTACTATTCTATTCATTGGTAGGAGGCAACAGCAATCCTGCTGGTATTCAGAAACACTACTTACAATTTCTGTAGCAAGAGAAAGAGTAGGTCAGATTGTGGTAAATGGTTCAATTGATTTAGCCTTGTTTTCTGTTTTCACAAGGTTCTTCAACAGTATTAATCATTCATTGAGAGAGATTGCCAAAGTCTGCTGAGGAACCATATTCTAAGGATAGCTTATTTCTTGCTACTTGCTTAGGTGCTGAACTGCTGTCATTGCTGTTGACAGTCTCAGCCCTCCAGTGACATGGATTTGTTACTGGTTAGAAGTTTAAACAGCATATTGCTGAGTACTAAGTGGATACTAATAAATAACTTACTTTCAGCCCACTAAAAAACATTCAGCTTTCAAGAAGGGTGAATGACTGCCCAGGAACTGTCTGAACATTCACAAAGAATAGCTAAGCCTAAACAAATAAAGCAACCTGCATTTGGCATTTTCATCTGTAAAAGTATTTCTGAACCCACGTTTGTTTGTTTGTACTTTCGCTACCATTTGTCAGCTCTATAAACAAAAGATGTTTCTCAGTGCTAACATTCAATTCATTTTACTGTTTGCATTTCAACAGTAACTAAAACCCCTCAACACAGACCATAAGCTGATAAACTGCCCCCAAAAACTGAGTTTTCTCACCGCCCTGGTATATATGTTAGTCTTTAGATTTTTTTTAATACAGTATCTAATTTATGCCAAAGAATGTACATAAGCATTCACTGAATAGATACATAGCATTCAACCAGTCCTAACTGTTGTGTTTTTTAACTGCAGAAATCATGGCTTACGTTTGTATATTTATTAAATACCAAAAATGCAAACTAGATGATTATTAAGTTTTTCTGAAGGGAAAAGTTTCCTTTAAAGAAATGAAAACTAGCCTTCTGACGTAAAGATAAGGGTGCTTCTCTCTTTAATAAACACAATAAAATGGTGCAGACATTTTTATTCCCTATAAAAATGTTTTACAGTAGAATTTTATACTTAATTTATTTGTAATAGCTTTACTGGTTTGATCTTCCTTCTGGCTTTAAACTTTATGGCAGGTTTCATTTTGTAATTATAATTCTCTACTTTACAAGTAAATCATTTAGAGAAGTTAATTTTACTGATGTTGTCATTATATAAGAAGTCAGAAATAAACACATTATTTTAATTACTCTTTAAGTACTTGGCACTTTCGGCACATTGGTATGAAAGTAAGTTGTTGGATGGGTACCCACACTATTTTTTTTTATTGATGTGATTTTTTTTTTTTCCCTGTGATATAGCTGTAAAATAACTAACCAAACAGTAAGTGTTGTACTGATACAGGCTTGGTATTTTCAACAGCTATTTACATCAATAAGCAAGCATTCAATGCAAACAAACCTTATTAAGACTGAAAAAAAGTATCGCCCTTGTAGCATTTCTTATTACCACTGCTTGTTGTTTATTTCTCTTTTTAATACCTAAGTATTATGTATTAAAGTTACTCTACTGAAGTGATCTTTCTTCTATCCTTTAACAAAGCACTTACACTTTCCAAATGGACTGATTTTGTATCATTATAGTAATTATTATTAGAAAGGCAGCAAAACAGTGTTCTTTGAATTCTTTTTGACTGCTCCATCAAATACCACATCGACAAGGCAATAACAATTCAGAAGGCTGTGCTAGAGCAATAACAAAACTATAATACTTACATTTGCACATGTGGGGGCTGAAAACGTCCCTGGTTAATGTTGTAGAACGTGAAAGCCTGTGTGGGGTTGGAGCTGTATTCATCCACTTCAATTATGAGTCTACTATGCTGATGCCTTCTAGCTGCCATAATGTGCGACTGGGCGAAAGCCATGCTTGCACTGGGAAGCTGGGCTCTTTCAGGCGATCATATCTGCTATCTTCCTACATCGACGGAAGAAGACCATGACATCTCCTTACCTAATCAGCACATTCCCTTTCAAAAAACCTAAAAGCAGATTGAAGAGATGGAGCATAACTGTTTAACAGTTAACCTGTTTGGATTACACTTTATTTAATATGAGAGGATGATGAAGAGGGGATATGGAGCGATGAAGACATACAGCTCAAACAACTCAATACAAACTTTCCCAACTCAGCAATTTGATGAAAGTTACTTTAGATATGGGCGGAAGTAAACTTGCTAAAGAACACAGGGGCACTTGCTCAAATATTTCAGATATTTTATACAAATCTAAAAGACTAGGCAGTCATTCAGAATGGTGCATCAAACGTTTCTTCAACACAATCACTTACATTCTTTTTTTTTATTTCATTGCTGAATGTTTATTCTCTGTCCTCCTTCAAAAAAAAAAAAAACAAACCAGCAGATCTGAAATTGAATACAAGGCTGTGCACAACAAAAATGAGAGTTAAGTAAACTGGAATCAGTTTAAGCAATTCTTCAGAAAGTATGCCGAATTTATTATAGGGAAGCATTGCCAGTAGTTTACATCTTCAGGAACAAACCAAACAGCCTTCTGTGCATTTAGTATTGCTGAAGAAAATCCTGACACAGATATGAAGGGCTCTCCCCTTCAAACATATTCTCTTCTCAGTCATCACTACCCCAGCATTCTGGATTCAGTGGAAAAGAAAGTGTTTCAAAGGCTAACACGCAGTTAAATGTCATTAAATATTACAAAATAAAAATCCATACAGGTTTTATGTTTGGGAATAAATTTTTCCCTGAAGGTTATGCATGTCTAGAACAGCAGCACTAAAAATGGGTAAAGGAACAGCAAAATGAAACCAACTGGAATACAAAGAGTATCCCCTAGAAACAGCAAAAAGTAATTTAAATGTGAATTTCACTTTTATTTCCCAGTTTTAATAAAAAATGGATTATAAGCTATAAAGGTGGGTATTTTTACAGTATAATTTTGTATCCTTTTTAAAAGTTGTCTGTCTTAAATGTTTACTTTCATGCAAGGAAGGGCTCTTTTCTTTGAGGGAATACTTCAGAATGCTTCAGAAGACAGATTTCACAAAAAGACATGCAGCAATTCACTTAGTATGTGCAGTTTCTGGAAAGCAAGACCACAAGTAGTTTATGTGACCTTGCTGATGTGCCTTCCTTCCATTCTAAAGGGATCACTGCCAAGACTGATGGATGAGGGAGCTCTTCATAGTAACTCAAATTTGTAAGGCTATTTAAAGATACCTAGGTCCAATTCAGTTCTAGTGGCAGTCAAGCACCTAAGCATCTTTTAAAATCTTGGCTTCTGTCCTTTGCTTAACTACTACAGATGTTAAGTGCTCCAAGAAGTGGCTGTGTATTTTTGTTTGGGGAAATCTTGCTCAGTTCAGTTTTGTTACTTGCTGAATGGCTGCAAAATGATGACAACTTGCTGTCGCTAACAACCTGCAGGAAAACAGTCTGAGAATAAAAGAGCAGATTCCTTCATGTCCTCCCTTAGAGCTGAGTGGTAAGGAAATGATAGAATAACAACAAAGAAAATTTTGGATTTTAAACACTCTCAGATGCTGTGTTCAGGCTAGGGAACAAGTAGCAGCACAAAGGAATGTGCCAGAGCAGGGGGAGGGAAAGGAGACGCGATCCTTGTAAGAATAATCAAGTACAAATTGCTGCATTTAGGAAATAAGAAATTATGATGGCAGATGTGAAGAGCCCTCCCTGAGGAGCTTCCTGTATTAAATGACGCATTTGTAAAGAAGTTTGAATAGGCAAGGTCAGAGATTTTATAGGGGGCAAATTGTTCTAAGTGAACTAATAGAACTGGTGACCTCTAGAAATATTCTCCAGTAAGATTAATAATTTATTATTCCATTGCTCTACATAAGGACTGCAAACTACCTGAAAAATGCAGCCTTTGTTTTATAATTCAGGGATTATGACCACTTTGCACACAACTGAACTGAAGTTACAAATGAGTTAAAGTCAATGCCTGAGAGACCTAGAATCTCCCTTTGGCATTAGAAAGTTCTCAATTCACAGCAGCTGAGAAAACGGCTTCTGTCGCCTCCTCTTTGGGTTTTGTCTTTTACGACTTCAGTCAATTTATATATGCAATCTGCTGCAGAAATGGCAGATGCATGCAGGTACCTCAATATCCACTCTTAAGCTGTTTCCTCTTTCTGGGTAAATGGAAAATAGCACTTATCAACACAAATTAACTCAAAAGAATAAATTTGTTTTCAAATAGAAATAAACCACACCAGTGATACAAACTTAAGTGCTAGAGAGTTCTTTTAAGTAGGGGCTCCATCCCTGCACATAGAAGTGTAAAAACCACATTATTAGGCCAGCCTGAAAGGATGCTAGCCCCAGACACTCAACAAGAAGTTCACTACATAAGTTCACTACATAAACATGTATAGAAGGGGAAGACAACAGATTTCACCAGAGGTAAGGAAAAAAAAACAGGAAAAACAAAAAGCCTTCTGCCAAATGACAGTCTCCCAACTTCAACCTTGGACACATAAAAAGCTTCCAAGACTCAAAAAGAGAAGAAAGAGACAGATCTTACAATAAAATAACTAGCAAGCATATGAATAGCTTGTGCTAAACAAAAATCAGATATGTAACATATAATCAGTAAGCTTAATTCAAGCTCATTTCAGAAACATACACAGATGTCTTTGAACCTTACCTTTCAGTCTAGGGTTTTCTTCCTGCATAAGTGGTTGGCTGACTACTAACATTCTTGCTGTTCGACAGAACAAGCTGTCTCTTTCCAGCCTGACTGATAACCAGACTGACACCCATTACTCCCCTCTTTCCATTTCCATTTCCAATAGCCCAATTGTAACTTTCTATTTCCTTTAATATTCTGAAATTTCTTCCTTTCTCAAACCAGAGTATAAAATGCAGAGGGGAAATAATTATCTGCTTCTGTAGAATGCAAGTTTTTAAAATTATGTGCCCAGCATTACCAACACAGAACATTAAGACTCAAATCCCCACAGCAACAACATGCTAACCATCCTCTTCCCCCAGACTTATGGAGCTGCGGGATGTCTGCCAGGGAAAAACAGAGAAATGTAAAAAGGACTGCAAGAACATGAATACTAAAATAAATATCACAAACCTGGCTGTTAGAATCACAGACTGAGAAAAAGCTATTAAATCAGCTAAGCCATCTACTTACTGATGGCAGGAATGTTCTCCACACATTATTTTTCAGCTGCTTTCTCCAGTCTGTATTCAAATGTTCACAGAGCTCTGACCCAAAGCCAGCTGTGTACATGGACACTGCTCCACCGTCCTCTGAAGGCTTTGAAACATGCCATAAACTTTTGTGGACTGCAACATCTCTACTGAGGAATTACTAGACTAGGCAAGTGCTTGAACCCAGACGTATATTTAAGTCTTTTGATGAGGTCCTCAAATAATTCTTTTTATCATGATTGGTGTTTACTTTTTCAGTCTGAAATTTCTACTACTTTCACAAGCTTCTTGTATAGCTGGCATACCTATTTCCCTCTTTTACACAAATTTTCCAGCCTTTTAATGCATCCTGTTTCTCTTCTTTTTTTTAATTTCAAGACAAACGTGCATTTTCATCTCACTTTTTCACTCACAGATTCTGCTTTATTCTCTGTTTAACTTCCAATTCACTTTCCTGTCCACTGTCTCTCACTACATCTCATTCCATCATCCCCACTCTTCCCTCGTTCATCTACCCTCATCTCAAGACTAAAAACATCACCGAGACTTCTCGAAAATTATTCCGGCAACACACAGTATAAATCTAGACTTGAAAATGACACGGTTCAAGCAGATGTCACTGAAATAGTAATCCGAAACCAAGATAAAATACTGATGATAATAAAAAGAAGTTCTAAATTAAGAGGGGAAATTGTGAAGTAGTTCTGTTGAGCAATGATCTTTGTTACATTACAAAAAATCTGGAGGTCAAGAAGCACTACATAGCCACGGCACACCCCAACAAGAGTTATAATTTGCACTAACAAAAGGAGATAAAGAGAGGACTGAGACTCTCAGCAGTACCAAAATCAGTGGCAAAGAGGTACTACAGAAAATGTGTTAGTTTTTTTTAGAGAGTCTGCCAAGCTGCAATTTGGGGAGGCAATGAAGAAACAAAAAGTAGTATCAAAAACAAAAACATTTTCATGCAGCTATAAAACATAAAAGATGGGTTTTTTTCCAAAACATAAAACACTTTTTTTTTCAGGGAAAGCCAGTAAGACAATAGCAGTAAAATACCCTAAAGAAGCACGTGAGAGTTTGTGATAGATCACACACTTGAGAGTTAGTGATAGATCGCACACTGGCACACTTGCTTCTGGTTCAAATCTTCGATACTGTTAGCCAGAAACCCTTCCAGAAGCTTCATCAAGGGCTCATGTCTTCCCCTATACTGCACTACTGTGCTCTTCATAAACTGTCAGGTCATCCTTTACACAGGGAAGTAGATCCTTTATTTAAACCTCAAAAAAGTGCTCCAGAGTATTGTTCAGCAATGATCCCAATTGTCACAGTAACATTTCTTTATTCACTAGTGATTGGCTTTGCCTTTATCATCACAAATTACTATATAATATAGATATGATATAGACTGACCAGCAATAAGCGAACATGCTGGAACCAGCAAAGCAATCACTTGCTGTAAGAAATAAGCTGAAAATGCTAAAGTGTTTTTTTGCTGTCTAAAATACTCATTTCAGATACTCCAGATAGAAGCCAATCAATGGAATTTGTCTGCTATCTTCAGTTCTGCCATCAGGAAATGGATACTGAAATAATCCTAAAAAGGCATTATTCTGTGGGAGAGAATGAGCCAGGCAAATCGCTCTGCAGATGAAAGCTTTTCCAAAGGGATACACTCTCCTCTGCCTCCTCTTCATTTTCTGAAACAGAATGCAACTCCTGGCAAACAAAAACCACTGAGTCTCCCCTTAGCAGACTGGTTTGGATTCACTTGACAAGCAAGGACTTTCAACTGAAGGCAGCATAATTAAATGTCAGCGAGACACTTGTAGATTTTAAGGTCAATCATTTACATTTCTACTGATGGAATCATTAGGCTTTCTAAATGAATTTCTAAATGAATACAATTTGTCTTAGACAGAAACTTTTCCCACTGCATTTTAAAAATAAACAAATAAAAATGTGTGTGGTATTCAAGTGAAATGTGCACTTACAAACCCTCTTTCCAAAGCAAATGCTTTATGTATCTGCAATTTGTGTCAATTAGAACTAAACAAAAGTGTTAAAAACCAGACAGACTCTTCCAGAATATCTGAATTACAGTCTCATTCCCTGTGGTGCCACTTTAGGTGTTTATCACCCTTGCAAACCTCCCAGAGCTCTTTATGATAGAGCAATCTAGAAATCCTGCCAGGAAACCTAACCCTACTTGAGCTACAGAAGCAGTATGGCATTTGAGAGCATTAGTTCTTCTACATGATAGCGCAGCAGCAGTTGAAACATGCCAGGGTGACAGCCTTCAAGCCTGCAGCTCTCCTCCCCCAGCACAGACAGAGCGGGTGCAGAGGGGCTGGCACCTGTGCCAGCTCTGGCGCGCTTCCCTGGCCTGCCTGTGCACCTCAGGCCTCTGCTGCAGGGATCACCGCTCAAGGGCAGCCCTAGGTTCATATCAACACAGGCTACGAAATCCCCAAGTATAAGCAGCAAATAAACCTACAAATGAGGGTGAGTTTTGCAATGCAGATTTATCTCTGGGGAAAAAAAAAAAAAAAGGCAGGCACTCACCAACCCATTCTTGTGAGTACCATGAGATGGCAAGACGTATCACTCCATCTGCTCCTCAAAGCATAACATGTAGGTGTAATGCTGTGCAAGTCTGTAAAGTTGTCTTAAGGTCAAAAACTGGAATAAAATCTTTACAAATGCTTTTTACCATGGCTCTTGCCATGAATCCTCATCTGGTAACTGGAGCACATGTGCTCTCCTAGGGTATCTTCAGAAACCTTCACCTATGGTGCATCTTTAATTGAAAGAGATCTTAAGCATCCCATTTTTCACTCTCTCCGCTTTTCTTTTCGGGGGCCTCTGCTGGAAGAAGTTACACTACATCCATGATTTATTAAGGAGACTCTTTGGGCAGTCTTCTTAAAACATGTCTAAGATGGTTTTCTGTGCTGGTGAATTTTAAGTTTACTAATCATTATCAGTCAAATAATACTCAGTTATCTGACTGCACCTTTTCTATGGAATTCGGAGCTCTTTAACCAAAACGAGCAGGCATGGTTCTGAGTTACTTGTATGCCCTCAAATCCTACTGATTTCAATGTGAAGAAAGGTAAGATTTATCCTCTACTGTTTAGAACCTCTTATTTCACCTATGAATGAATACTTGAGTGCCTCATCTCACATATCACATATTTGTTAACTGCAGATCTACAGGACATTGCTCAATCTATTTTGTAACTTTAAAAAAAACTTAGTGACTTAAGATCTTTCTCTGTAATTACAGTTACTTTAATGTGCATTAGGAAAAAAAAAGAAATTCCCCCAGATATTTCTCACTGTGCAAAAACACACATAATTGTTCTCCTTTGCTGATTATAATGACCTGTCAAATAAGGTATGACAAAATTCTTCACTGAAATTATTTTTTTTTCTTCAAATTGGTTTTCTTTCTCTGCTCTCAAGCACAATACTACACACATTTCTCTCATTACTTATAAGGAACACTAACATACTTGTTAGCTTCAACTGACATAAAAGAGATTATATAGACACGGCAAGTAGGAAATGAGATAAATTATTTGTCTTTTGGAATTATGCCCTAACATCCACTTCTGTGGAATCTCCTCAAAAAATACACTGCATCTACTATACGTCAAAGTTATGACCAGGCATCCAGAAAAAAAAAATCACAGATTAATGAGTTCAGGAAACACAAAAAATTCTCATGTACCTATGAAATCTAATTCTCTACTTATTTAAAGCAGCTACCACGTAGAAACCATCTTAACTACTCTTATTTTGAATTATGATTGTATGATTTTTAATTATTTTCTTCTCATTTCTCTACCTAGATTCCCAAAACTACAATAACTGGATTTTCTGTTTATGAAGATTTAATTTTACTTTGGATCATCAGCAGCATCAGTTTCTTAATCAAACTGTCTTCCATATAAATAACTGTTTAAATTGAGTCATTTACTCAATTTTGAAAAAAAATAAGCACAATCTAATAATATTGCTTTGTTTTCTCCTTCAAGTTCCACTTTACAGTATATCGGATATATTTTAGATTAAAACACTGCAATACTCTTAAGGTTTACAAATGGACTGAACATTTGTCAAGCCTAAATGCATTATTATAATCCTACATATGATCTCGCCTGAATGTATAAAACATTAACATATTTGAATTAAATATTTAAATGGGTACATTTTCTTACATAAAATCAAGCATTTTCCCTGAAAAATGTACTATTTTGACTCAGTAGTACCTGTATTTATCCCAAAATACTTGCAGAGGTAGCTAATCTATTTAAGTAATTACCTCTAGGGAAGGAGAATTTAAATAAATATCTAAAAGCCACAAAACTCATTTCTCACTCTAAAAAAAACCTTGCCTTCATCTCTGGCAGTATTTCAAACTCTACGTTACTGAAAATCATGGGTATGCATCCATGAAAGACAAATTACAAGCCTCAAAATGAGAATACTCATTCTAGGGGAAAACAATTAAAAACACAGGTTATGTGGGAAAATGGACATTCCAAGAGGAATAAGTTAGAGTTGTGGGGATTTGAGTCTACATTTCAGTCTGCAATTTGGGCATCTCATCTGATCAGGCTCTTGAATATCTCAAAACACTATTTACTGAGAAGAAGACGGCTTGATTTAGTTTTTAAGCAAAGATTGGTATTGTGCTTCACCCTTATGAGGTGAACACTGATCTCACACTCATTTCCTACCCTTGTACCCAGGTACAAGTCCTGTTGGGTCAAGTTCCACTTGCCTGGGACGCGTACTATATCCAAAGGAATTTCAATGAAAATAGTGTATAAATGTACAGAATGTGACAGATTTGATCATTCATGCATATCTGAAGGCAGAATACATCCCATCTGGTTTAGCATGTTTACTCTGATACCAAAATTACATCAGAATATGTCAAAGCTTACTACTGAGCAGAGAATTATTTTAGCAGACAGTTCAAGTAGTTTTCATGTAAGCATTCAAAACCACCACTGGTAAAGTCTCTCCTGCTCTGAGGTTTAGCAGGAGCCAGGAGCTGCTGCTTCATACACAGACACATTAACACTGGTAAGGCAGTTCACAGGGTCTTCCGTTTTCGTGCAGCAAGCAGCTCTCAGCTGTGGATGCCTCTGTATTGCCAATATCCTCGTTCAGTTTCAGAAAGAAAACTAACACTAACTACTCTTGAAAGGTTGTTGATCTCTATGTCAATACACAAGAATGGAAAATAAAAGTGGCTAATCTATTCCTGTAGTTCAAGATGAATGAAATGTCAAAGTACTGGCACACAAATATTTGTAGGGTGGAAGGCAGAACACAGCTTACATGTAAAAATATTTATAGTGATATTACTTCTGAGATGGGTGTATCTTTAAGGTCTGGATTTAAATCCTAAAAACAATAAAGCCAATCTTTAACAGCTACTATTTTTTTCCTCTTATACACAAAACTTTGAAAATGAAGTATACTATCCTGTTAATTACATTGTTTCCACTTTTCACTCATTTAACTACATCCATCCCATTTAAATCCTTCATGTCACCTGATTAACATTCAGGGAGGGAATCACTGGGTTTGTTCTGTTTATTTCTCCAGCTATCTTCTGGTACAAGGAAAAAATATTAAACAGTTGTTTGGATCACTAACTCCTCCCACCTATAAAGTCAGGTCCACAAAAAACACCTGCATGGCCCAGATGAAATCGAAACAAAGGTAACTTAACACTTTCCTCCAAAGAGAAAGTAAAGATAGTGTGGGGAAAGTCCCAAGACATACAGTCCCTAAGAGGCAGCATTTCAAGCCAAGCATCTCTAGGTATTCTTCAGACCTAAAATGGATCCTACTGGTTAGCAAAGCATCCATTCCTACAGTGCCCTTCTCACACAGGGATACTTCAAATCACTGCTCTGCCTGAAGATGAAGAGTCTTCTCCTTGAATCTTGCTTCTTTTACGAGCAGAGCTCCACCGAGAGTGCACTCACAGTACTCTGTGGCAGCTAGGCTAGCTCAGGTGGAAGCTATTACACTGCGAAGCACCACACAGACTGTGAGCCAAGTGACAGTAATACTTGGTCAATGAATGGGTTGGCTGCCTTGAAACTGTGACTCTGAGCTGTATGCAACTGCACAGCGGCTGATTTGCTGTCTGCTTGTAAGACTCTTTTGAAAATTTTATTTGGACTGACTTCAAATTTTCATGTGACAGAAAAAAAAAAAATGAAATAAAGCCAAACAGTTCTGAGGTAAAAAGGGAGATCAAAACAACAACAACAACAACAATTTAGGAGGAAAATACAGAAGCAGTGAAAAGAACTCACTACACATTTTTGGATTCTTCTGTCTTACTTGATCAGCATGGTGAAACCAGAAGATTTTTTTGGTGTGATCAAACCTTAAGTTTCCACTGAAGGATGTTGAAGATGCCATTTTTTTTCGTTAGATTCTTGTTCGAGGCACTAGATTGTAAACTCTTGGCAGTAGCTAAGTTTTAATCCATCCTATCCCTGATGTGTTAGTCAAGGTATCTTGAACTTTTACCAAAAACTACTCATACAAGGGAAGAAGTCTTGAGAGGCAAAACTAAGATATACCTCAGCACAGCAATACAATAAAGATAGGTTCTGAGTAAGAAATGTTTTGCTTTTCTAACAAAGACCCAGAAGAAAGGCTGTCCCACAAAGACAAAATAATCCTACTATTACTATGTATTATTATTGTCCTCAGAACAGGTGAAATCCCACAACAAACTATGCTAGACACTGTGCAAGAATACAGTAACAGTCTCTGCCCCAAACAGCTTACAGTCTCCAGAAATTCAACAAAGGATATGTATGGGAGAAAAATAAAACAGCAACACAGAGAAATGATCGGTGCAATAACAGAACACTGTGTTCCTTCCATTTTCATTTACAGAGAAGAGAAAAATAATCAAGATAAGCATCACAAGAGACAAAAGCAGAGAGAAGATGGGATAGCGAAAGGAGGAAAAAGGTGATAAGAAATAAAGTGGTGTGCAGGATGTCAGAGCTATACAGCATGTTAAGCAAAGTGATGCGACTGCAAGAGCTGGCAAAACGGGAGCTTAAGCAAAACAGCCAATTAGGAAAAGGCAGGGAAAAAACAGTCAAAAATATCAGTAACCATCAGTCTCCTTCATATGCTGCTTCTACAGCTGCTCTGCTGGCTTAAATCTTTGGTTGAATGGCAAGACGTTCACCTGCCATAAGGGAAGCTGAATTGGCTGTATGGCAGAGGAACTGAATTTCAAAGGTCAAGAGGACTTGCCACATGAAAACTGGATTTCAAAATAAGTGATATCTGTTCAATATAGTAATCTTGTTTTTAGTCAAAATGTATAAACTAATGTATACATAACAACTAAGGGCAAATACTTGCATTTGAAATATATTATACACATGTATTACACCTCTGAATATCTAAGTAAAAAAGAAAACGAGCCCTTATTACACTAATACTAGTATGGCTCTCTATAGTCACACACAACACAGCATATTTAAATGACATTATGAACCCAATCTTACTCCCATGGTAAATTATAGCATTTTAAATAGTGACTGAACAGAAAACGCTCAGCCTTTTGTATTTAGGCTAGTGTAAAAAATCCCAAGTCAGTTATGACTGCAAGTTACTACATATATATTGGGATAGTTCTTTGTTAATCCGAATACAATTCCCACTGTCTTATCAAATCACAACAAAACTGTCACACTTGTTGACAGTTTCAACAATGAGGTCAAGTAGCAAGCAGTCACAAAGAATGAACTACTTCACTCTCCAGAAGTGGCCATTGCAGAGGCAGGTGAATAGACATTACTCTGCTCTTTTTTTTTTTTTTTCCCCAGTAGATCTTGTCCTGGACTGTCATTCTACAACCTTGCCCAAGTATCACATTCACATCATATTTTATCTCTAGCTACATCAACCTGAAAAGATGACTTTCTAAGAGGAAGTTGAAAAGTAACGGTCCAGTGACGTTGAAGGACTCTCTTGCATCACTAACCTACTTGTATTTTGAAATCTAACCTACAATATCCAGAATTTGAACTGTGGCATGTATTTTAAGTTAGAAATAACAGAGAACACCTTGATCTCGCACACTCACACAGACCAAATTTACCTACAGATCATGATCACAGAATCCAAACTGGTGTATGACCGAGAATATCCAAAATAAAGTTTCCAGCACTACACTTAGTCTTATTCTCAAACTGTACATTATAATATTCTAATATATCTGTGAAAAGGCTCTTCCTTCAGCATACCTTATATATCCTCTCCGGATTCTTCAAAATAAGGTTTAGCAAGAAACAAATGGACTGCAGTGATTTATTTTTATTAGGTTTATTGCTCATTTGAGATGAAAACTGTTTTCATGGACAAAAAATATTTAAATTTTCAATTATAAAAGCACTTTTGAATTTACTATTTGATATTGTTTCCATACATCTGAAAAAGAAACTGCCTGGATAATTTACTAAGCAGTTACCTGGTTTCAAGGGATTTGAGCCTCCTTCCTTGTAATTCAGCAGCTGAACTCGGACTTAAGAAACAGTAACCTTTTTGTACACATTTACATGTTTTACTGTACAGAAAAGCCTACTCCTGTGTAACTCTTCAGGTAAGAGGACTGCATCTAAGGCAGCAGATCTGATCATATTTGGTTCATAAAAGGACATAATGCAGACATTTTCTTCTAATTCCATACAGTAAATTCAATCAAATACATATGATCACAAACAACACTATATTCTACAAAGTGTTAACTCAAATAGTAGAAACATCAGTGTCCGAATTGGCTATATATGCCAAATTAGAACTTCAGTCTGCTTTACACTCCTGCTAACAGTTCCTGTAATGAGCACACAGCACTAAAGAAAAAATATTACTTGTTTAAACAAAGATCAGAGCGCGGACTTTATCTTTGCATTCTCTCATATTTGTTTGGCATCACTAAGTAATACCAAAACAGGTATCTTATTCATACCAGTCCAGTATGTTTCCATACAGGGCACAAGGGGTTGCTCTCATTAACTAGTGGTCTTTAAAATGGGCATTTTTCTTCACATGAACATATACAGGTATTCTCAATGGTTACTTTGCTTTAAATTAGACCAAATGAAAGCAAGGACAGGAAAGACAGAGGGAATAATGTACAAGCAAGAGATGTTAAGACTCTTCAGTCTCAGATAGCTTGAGACAATGAGACAAGCAAGCCAATAAAATTTCTCAGGTAATAATATTAATCAATGCATGTACATATCATATATGAGATAGCCATTACATTCAATATTTTTTGTTCTAATTTCATCTGCAAAATAGAAGTTAACTCCTTCTGCCTGCATAGTACACTACGAAAAATTTCACCGTGCCTGGCATCGTGAAGCTGGTTCTTACGAATGGGTGCAAAATAGATTACCATCATATAATGACTCCTTTAACTAGTCTTCTCAAAAGATACACTCTTTTTCAGTAGTCATGTAGACATGTCCATTTCAAATGTAGTCTTGTTTTTCAAATATCTGCTGATACTCGTTTGAGAAACTGAGAGTTCACTTCATCAGGATCCAACCACAAAGTTTAATAATTTTGTCTAATTACCAATTTCTCCAGAATACCCCAAGTTCCTTTATACCAGTCTAAATTACCTATGAAATTCATTAAGCCTTAACTGAAGTTGAAATGGCCATCGATACTATACATTATCAGCAAATCTCTTAATTATGATATTGTCAAGGTATAGATTGTGTAAGCAGAAATTTTCAGCTATTGATCTTCCGCCAAAGAGAATGGGATGTTTAAAATCTGCCTAGTTTCTGCATGTTTCCCATCTCTATCCTCAGTGTCATCCACAGATGAGTATATGCATTTTTAAGTATATTCCACACTACTCATCTTGAAACGCAAAATACAAAACACTGGTACTAAGAAAGCAGTGTATTAAAAGCAATGAAATTCCTACCGAAAGGTCCCTAATCTGGTTTGAGGTTGGTTTTTTTCCTGCTCCACTGCTGGATACCAAATAACAGCACAATAAATTACAGGAAAATCAGTATGAATGGTAAAAAAACACATATAGNCCCGCCCGCAGCAGCCCGGCCTCCGCGGGAACTCTCCGAACAAAGTAACTTCCCGGCTGGCTGGCGGGAGCCGGCGGCAGGGCACGCGTGGGGCTGGGCGCTGTTCACCCCACCTCGGCGAGCACGGACTCGCTAGCACAGCTGCGGAGAAGCCCCCGGAGCGGGCAAGGCAGCGGCAGCCCTTTCCCGAGAGCAGGGTGACAAGCCCTTACCTTCACACACCCCTCTCTCTCCTCCTCACGCCCGGCAGCAGGCGAGCGCCGGCACAGCAGCGCCGAGGCTGAGCGCGGGGAGCTGCCAGGCGCTCTCCCTCCGCCTCTCTCCCGCTCCTTAGAGAAGNCTGGTACTAAGAAAGCAGTGTATTAAAAGCAATGAAATTCCTACCGAAAGGTCCCTAATCTGGTTTGAGGTTGGTTTTTTTCCTGCTCCACTGCTGGATACCAAATAACAGCACAATAAATTACAGGAAAATCAGTATGAATGGTAAAAAAACACATATAGAAAAAAAAAAAAAAAAAAACCAGAAAAAAACCACAACAAAACACCAAACTTATCGAGCAGTTTCCTCCCGGAACAGAACTTTGGAGGTCACTAAATCCTCTCCTACGACAAAGGAAAGTTCTTCCACTTCCACACACACCACCACCCCCCCTCCCCGGCTACGCGAGGGGAAGCTACCGGGGAAGGCACATGTGGATTTTCCTCGGGGGCTTCCCTCCTGGCAAGTCTCCGGCGGCGGCTGGTGACACCTGAAGACGAAGGGGATGAGAAAGGGGGGCGGCGGGGCCGGGCGCCCGGAGGTCGCCGCT
>WBNH01009466.1:64109-80933 GCA_013401255.1 Urocolius indicus | reverse complement strand
GCCCGCGGTGTTCCATAGCCCCCGGCACGGCCCGGGACGCGTGGCCGGGCAGCGCTGCGGCGGAGGCGCGGGTCGGCGCCCTCCCTTTTCGGGTCGGGGGGGTCAGCGGGGGGGCGGCGCGGGGCCGCCACCGGCGGGAGGGGAGGATGCGCGTCCCGTCCCGTCCCGTCCCTCCGCATCAGGGGCCCGCCGCAGCCAGCAGGGCGGCCGCGCTGCCCTTGGCGGGGCAGAGTCGCGGCAGCACGCTGGGGAGCGTGCGTGTGTAGCGGGGCAGGCAGCAGCTCCGCGGAGGGCGGCGGGGGTGGGGGAGGGAATCTCGTCCTCCCGTGCCCGGCCGCCTCTCTTCTCCCCTCATCCCTGAGGGGAAGTTTGGCGGCGGGGCTCTCGGGCGGTCCGTTAGGGTCAGGGCAGCTGTATCCCCACGTCCGAGATGCGCCTCTGGCCGGCGCCTTGGACCCAGGGGAGCCGCTTGCTGTCGCTTCGGTGGTGGGAGAGAAGGACTCTTGGCGCTGGGGGTGGCGGGGGGGGGCTGTGTGTGGAGGTCCGGCTCAACCTAAGGTGCTGGTGCGGCATCGGAGAACTTCGGGGTGTCCCAAGGGAAAGGCACCTTCCTTGCGAGAGCCTGGTGTGTTCCTCAGAGGCACTGAGCATGCACAGCTTCCCTTCGCTTCAAAATCAGGCCATGATAGAATCATAAATACATAATATTACACTCCTGTGATGCGATGGGTAGAGTGCAGGAGAGTTAAACGTGTACACCGAGGAGAAGCAAATTAACACGGAAAGGGCTCTACTGCACAGTCGTTGAGCGATTCTAAAATGAAATATTTTCATATCTTTCCAGGAATAAATTTAATTCCTGCATGGGTGTTCCCACGTCGCCTGCTAGGCAAGGAGGTGTGCTGGGTATCTAGCAACAATTAGTGGGGTTGCATCTGCTTTTAGTGCACATGGTGACTTTATCACTGATCAAACAGTCTTTTTAAAAATCCTAAGCTGGAAAGTATCCATTCTATAAAAGAAAATTTCGATTTGGGCGTTTGTTCTGTGTCAGAATGAAATAGGTGGCTTTTAGGAAATATTCTGGAGGAAATCAAGAAGTGCATCTCAGTCTAGCCCCATAGGCAGGGTATTACAGAAGCAAAGACCGAACTTGAACACAGGCCTCCGCACAGGGAGAAGAATACCTCAGCTACCCACTGAGCTATTATCTGTTCAGCGTGCAGATGGAGATGAGGCTGGGCTGTGTATCAGAAACCGAAAATTGGACCTGAAAACCCTCCCGCATAGTTTCTGTTACTGGCAAAACATATATTTATCTTGAAAGTTTTCATTTTGACACGTCATCGTTTTTCCAATATAAATGTGCCTGAAAATTTTTTGATCAGCTTAATGGTTAGGACCTATTAGAAGCTGCAGAACATATTCACGATCAATTCACTTATTCAGACATATGAATACAAGCTTGCAAAAGTAATTACAGGCACCTTTTTTTGAAAATCTTGAGGCTGCATAGTTTCCCCATAGGGAATATGAGTAATAAGTTCCTACTCAAAAAAAAGAAGAAAATGTGCTAAGTGTTGTTCTTATTTATTTTTCTCTTTAATATTAAAAACTGTTGATTAAGTGTTGCAGGGTAAGGTAAGCGTGGTTGGTTGTAAATCCTTCTTTTTAACTATTGTTTTAAAAGAACAAGCAGAAAAATTTGATCTCAGTTATTCGGGTCTTGTTTGTATGTTTTAAATTTTCATTGTGTTAAATTGATTTTCCTTTCTTGGTGAACATGTAAACATAAATTTGGAACTGATCGTTATTGCCAAATCTGGCTATTTTGAGTCTTCAACTAAGAGATGACATTGTATCCATACATGTTGAATTAATCTATTTCAGCTTTAAAACCTTTGTTCGGAATATTATTTTCTCCCCCTTTATTGTTGCAAAATAGTGAAAGGTACTTTACCTTTTAAGTTATTTATAGTTTGCATCAAGTTCTCTTTGTATTGAAAACTGACATTCAATTAAAATTTACATGAGGTCATTATAAATTGTTCATTAAGGCTACCTTAAATATGCTTCATGCATTTCAAAAGCATGTTTGCCTCTTAAAATATTTTATGAAATAACAAAATAATGACCTGTAGAATGGGAATTAAATTGGAAGTTTCTAGTAGCTATGTACTTCACAGTCTTAGAGAAAGTAGAGAGATAGAGGAAAACAGGCAATACCACTTTTTCTACTCTTACGCTGATTTTTCAGCTTTGGCTTACATAGTTCTTAACTGAACTACTGGATTGGATTGAAACAAAGAAGATATTCACATTGCTTGCAGAAGAAACTGAAGCAGTCAAAAATTGCTTTCCTGCATTGGTTACGTTGTATTCCTTTGCCAGTGTCTTCAGTCAGTTTGATGGCATCACCATCAAAACTTCAACAGCAAATGTCTTTTTTGATTGACTATATTAACTCATGCCCTTACAGGGCAGTAAGTATAAAACCTAGATTAGCTGAAATGTCAAGTATAAACTGAAGAGATGAAGATTAAATACCAATAAAATGTTATTTTGTGGTTTTGTTTCTTTAAAAAAAAAAAAAACCAACAAAAACCAAAACCAAATATTACAAAATAATGGTGAACAGTTAGGTCAGTAGTGTGATGGGATTTTCATCAAATTCAAAGCTAGGAACCCCTAAATAGTTGCCCTTTGATTGATATTTCAAGGTTGATAGTTTAAGGTGGAAGAGCTCCTAAGTCTTGTTTTTTGAATGATTAGTTTTGATGACAGGAAGTGCTCTATGTGAACCTACACTAATGAACAAAAATGAATTTCAAGCGATAGGGAACGAAATGTTCGCCTTATCTTAAGTGAAAGATAATTTGGCAAATGAAGTTCAGGAGATCACTGAGAAGGCAGAAACGGGTAATAAATGTAATCCTGTCTAACAGCGAATCACTATATTTCTGCTGAATTTTTATACTTAATTTGGCTTTTTGGTGGTTGACGACTATTTATGTGCAGTTTAATTTGAATCTGTAGTTCAAAACCACCCAACGAGTGAACAGGCCTAGTCTAATTTAGGATTTTTTATGATTATGCAGTTTGATTTTACATACGAGACTTTGTGCAGACTTCTGTCAGCACAGTGTCACTGCAGAAGAGGAACAGTAGACTACAGCTGAGTGACAGCCTATCATTCTGAAATCTACAATCCATCCTCCCTTTAAGTTACCCATTTCCCATCCCCTGTGCTTCTTTGACATGCCAGACTTCGTGCGCATGCACTGCAGTGCTAGTCAATGAGTAGGCACTAAAGTCAATGCTTCCTTAACTTATCTAACTTATGCTACTATGATGCTTTCCTGAAGGATCAGATTTAATGCAAGTCATGGCTGATTTATACATTCAGTGAGATCTTATCCGCCTGAATATATACCATGCAACCCTGATGCATTGCTGTATGTCTGTAAAACCTGGACAAATACAAAAAAAAAATATCAGATTGTGCCTGGTCATAATTGCCACAGGGTGAGAATGAGGTGTGTAAGAAACCTTGTCTATATATTAGCCTTACTTCTTCATTGTCCAGAGTGAAGAGACCCATTGCTTGGGCTGGGGAACTTCACCGCTAACACAGAAACATGTTACAGCTTTTTTTACCCTAAATTTTACATCTTTTCCACAGAAATTTAAAACCGAGTCTGATGCATGACTAATATCCCATTGTCATCTCCTTAATGGGGAGGAGGTCTCCAACATGCATTATATTTTGCGTCTAATAAGTACATAGCTAGTTCTTAACACTAAACATATCAATCAGATCAGTCTCATGTAGTTTTCCAGTAAACCTCAGTGATCTTCTTTCAACTGTGGTGAGGTGTTCCCTCCAACTCCTCATAAAATATGGAACTGCGGTATTCTGCCTGTGGGGAAAAAGCCTGAAGCCACATAGTGATGTATCTGTTCAACAGTGTGAAAGAGAAATTCCCTATTCACCGTCCCGCATCGTCAACGTTACCTGCTGGTAAGCTTTAAATTGCCTGAGTTGCTTAACATCATGATTAAAAGCCGTACGTTTCTTTCTTGTATTGTGTTGTGTTTGACAAAATAGAAGAGACAAAAGTCTCGCCTTTGCTTGCATACTGAGCAAACAATTGTGCATTGTCCAATTGTACAGGTTTTTTCTTATCATTCTTAAGACTATGGTCTAGTAACACTATAGATACCATAAAGCCTTTTAATTTTCCCATCACTAGCCAAATGAAAGGTTGACGTCTGGAATCCCAAAGCACCATTATGTGAAATTGTGAAACTGAGTAGGTATATCCAGCAGCTACAGAAAAATGACAGGACAAAACATCAGACAAGCCAGTATTGTTTCCTCCCAAAGATGCTGAAAATGGCTTCAGAATTATATTCAGCTTTTAATTAAGACAAATGAGAAATATCACAAATCATCGATAGTACACGTCACAGCAAAACCATGTAGCTGCTGTAGAATTTTTCTTAAACACTGATATAGTTCTCATTTTCATTTAACTGAAGTTTTGGGATTTTTTTGCCTTCAAGTTTTCTACTGTGTCGGAGACTGCAGTACTTTGTAATTCTAAAGCCTGAATAGCAGTAGCTTCTCTTACTAGTAGTAAAATGAAATGCCTGTATTCTCCTGAATTAAGAAGAGAAAATGAAGTCAAGGGAATAAAAAAGAAAGCATAAAAGAAAGCAGAAAGTGTTTTTGCTTTGAAAGATCTGGAGTTATGTATGTGTGTGTGTGTGTGTATATATATATGAGAAACAGCTCAAAAGGTTAGCTTCTTTTCAGTGCTATAAATTTCAGAAATTAACTGAGATGCCATCTCTAGTGATGAAAGGTGTTCTCTTGTTTTTTTTTTACCAATGATACGTATCCTTCAGCTCAGGAGGAAAAGTTCATTTCAACAATCAAGTGGACATATTTGCACTCCTATTTTAGGAACACAGATCCCTTTTATAGACATTAAACACAGTTTACTTGTGGAAATGTTTCATTTTTTATAACTGTTTCATGTAGTGTCTTTCATGTAAACATTATAAAAAGGATTTAGTGTTGGGTTTAGAAGTTGGGGTTTGGGTTTTTTGCCCTTTGTTCTTGTTTTGTATTTTATTTCTTTGGAGAACTCTGTTTTTTTCCTCCTTTCAGGAAATTTCACATAATCTTTTCCATTCGTCATCAGCCAGGTTGCTGATTACCAGAGGAACTGCCAAGCTTTCAACTCCTTGTCATCAATGGGCTGTGAATGACAGACAGCATTAATGTTGGCAAGCTCCCACTCTCCTTTTCGCCTTTCCCAAATGTAATTAAACTGCACTAATACAGCAAAAGAAAAGCTGCAGCTTTATTTTACTCGCCCTAATAACATAACAATTAAATCACAGAAGCACACAATACAGTCAAATAAACCCATCATGACAAGGAAATGCAGAGGTAAGAAAGGTGCCTCTGTACCATTTAGAGAAAAAAGGGTGTGAAGTGTCTTTTCCTAGCTCTACAACAGCAGCACTGTTTGACCTTCAGCAAGATTATATGGCCAGCATCTGAGTAACCACTCTGTTGCAGCCCGGTGAAAGGCTTCAAGTGTTTCCTCTTCTGTTGCACCTTTGGTTTAAGCATAAAGGGAATAATTAGCTGCTTCTTCAAATGATGGGTTATGTCACTGGCAGGGGACAGCTGGATGAGGAGCAAAAGGATGCATAATACATAGTTTGAATGGAATTCCGCAGTTTACCCACCAGAAAGAGGCGGCATTATACTGACCTTCAAAGAAGTTCTAGTCTTTAAGGTTAGAGGATAGCCAAGAGTCAGGAACTGGGAGAAACCAGTAGACTTGCCTCTTTGCAGAGGACTATGGAGGCCTGTGGAATGCACAGATACCACTGAACGTTTCTGGGGTAGATACATTGTCGGTAGATGAATTTATATATGCTTCTCTGCACCAAGGTAAGTGAAGAAGCTGCTGGCCCTCAGAAAGGCAATGGAATTCACCCATAAACCTGTCATTCCTTATAGCAGTGCTCTAGGATGGGCACTCATGAGGAGGCTGAGAACTGACTGCCATGAGCTCTGTAGTCACCGTTCTAAGGTGGACATACATGCTGGCATAGTAGCCTGTCTCATTTTTCAAGCAATCAATAAAAGAAAAATATAGTTGGCTTATAAAACATAGTACATTTACAGTAATGCAATGAAATAGTTTGACTAAATGCAGACAGAAGAAAATACGCAGCTAGCCAGAAACAAGGGCCACCACACTCAGTAGGGAAGGCACAGAAGAGCCAAGGCTATCCCCAGCATATAACCTGAACAAGAAGAATGAGAGCTGGGTTACTGACCACAGTAGACACAGCTTCAAACATGGCTATTACTAGTCCATCCTGGCTAAAGAGGCTCCAAAGGAGTCTGTCTGCTTTTGCAATTTTGGGGACTAATAGTGACTGTTAGTTGACAGGTGGTACCTTATAAATCTAGCCTGTGCCAAATTCTCTGAAGATCTGTTAGTATGGAGTAAGTAATGTACCAGCGTGAACAAACTGTCCTGCAACATTACATGCCATTCACTATTATGGTAGTCTTCCAAAGCTTTGACTGAAACCAGCTTTTAGATAAAGTTTACAGCAGGATCTTATATATTACCTTTTAGTAGGTATATTACCTTTTACCTTTGCAGCAGGGGTGATCTTTTATATGTTTGATAATGTGTTCATGCAGTGAACAAACAGCAAAAAGGAAAAAAAAAGTGATGCACATAAAACACAAAAATGTAAACCCACTGGAGTAAATGAATAGTGTGTAGGAGGGACACTAAAGAGATGGAGTTGAAAGTTTTTGTTAGATTTGTTCAGATACAGCACTGTTGCTTTAAACAAGCAGTTGCAAAATGGCCCAAAAGACCTTTTGCTTAAGCATCATGATTTTCTCCTTGATTCAGCAAAGACTGAGGCTGCAGTGTTCCAAGCCAGCTCCAGTGTTCCAAGCCAGCTCCAGGCCAACAGAGGGAGAAGCAGCACATCAAACACCCACCTCATCTGGTTTTGCCATCAAGCAAAAAGAAATATGAGGCCACAAAGGACATAAAAAAACCATATCAGAAGAGCATAACTGAGCTGTCAGCTGTTCCTGTGCATCAAGTGCAATTCTTGTTAGGAAAAAAAAAAATTATGGCAGGCCTGGTTCCTGTTGAGAAACTACCTTGAATGCTTTAAAAGGCTTTTTCTCAGTGACCATGAATAAATGATTCCCCATACCCTGAAACAATCTGATTTTTCAGACTGAATATTAAGCAAAGATTGGCAATAGAAATTGGCCCTAAATATGAGTAACCCCTCTTTTTGCAAGCGAGGTTTGAAGCATTTCAATGTGATGGCAGCCACATTTGAGAGACTACCAGGGAAGGCTTTGGTCCAGAGCTCTCCCTGCCTGTTCACTACACATAGATAATACCCTGAGCATGTGCTAGTATCTTTGAACAAAATTATATATATTTACAAATAGGCTAGGATCAGCTCAAGGTTTCTGGTCTGAAACTGTAACCACAGCAATAGAAATTGTTTTTAAAAGAATGAATTTAGGTCCAGCACATAGAACAATTAGGAGGAAAATTCTACTCTTAAGATCTTTGAACATCAACCCCCTTCCGAGAGACTCCCAAGATGTGAAGTTTTGTGGGACCTTAATCATAAGAGAGGAAGTTTATTTGTGTGGCTTACAACATTATACATCATTTGCATAAAAAGGGTAGGAAACCAATGTTTTTTCAGTGTTCCATAGGTGAAATAGTCTCCAGAGACTGAAAGGTTCTTCTGACTTTTTCCTCTGTTAAGTGACCAGGGCTTCAAGCCTCATTTTCAATTAGATACAGGTGCTAGTGTTTACAGACTGAGTATTGATAAAAGAATGTAAATGACTTGAGAGGATGACAGTTTATTAAGAGTAAATGGCTAAACTCTCCTGAGAAAAACTATCACATGCTCTACCAGTGAATAAAACTATGTAACACCTTCACAACTACTTACTTATATGGAAAGAAGCTTGTGATAGGAACAGACCAGCAATGGGTCTTCAGACTCAGAACCAGAGTGGCAATTTGTTACAACTGTGGACTGGAATAACTGTGGTTTTGTAGTAACCCAAAAGCATGGCTTAACATCGACTGCTATTGATGTTTTGTCCACATAGCTTCATTGTGGGGTTGATTTCAAATGCCAGTCTAAACAAGCAAGGAGCAAAGAATTTGATTATTTAGGGGAATGAGCATTTTTTGAAAGAGACAATTGTTTCCTCCCTTCCTGTATCTTGCAGAAGTGCAAATCCAGTGGAACAGTAGCTACAGTGATTCCCAGAAAACCAAGTCATTCCAGAGAAAGAATCTGATACCAGAGTATTGTGGTATTGGCAACAGCTATCCTGGAGTATAGTCTCTTCCTCAGCATACCTCAGTGGAAACTGTGTTCACAGTGGAACAGCTTAGGGTTTAAGGTCAAGTTCTGTAGAGGACTTGTAGAGAAGAAAGCAGTAGATTATTAGCTTTATTAGCTAGCTCTAGATCCATTGAAAAAGAAGGCTGTAATGTCATCATTTAAAAATGCATATATATTTGAGGGGTTGCAAAGTGGTATTACTTCCTTTGCATGAGTTACAAAATAGATGTAGAATAAGTGGGCAGGAACTGTTAAGAGACAAGGAAAGCCTCTGTTGGGCAGTATTTTGCTAAGCATATGTTTCTGACATTTTCTAATAAGGACTAGTAGTTATTATTTGCTTGGGGTTTTGGAACTAGTTCACAGAAGGGTATAAAGATTAGTTGTGAAGGCATTGTAAAATCCCTGAATGTACTAATAAGTCTTAATGACCCTGACCAGCCTCACCTGAGGCCTCCAATCACACTCATGAGTCCAGGAGCAGTATTTAAGCTCAGGCCTGGCCAGAAGTGATGGGTTATGGTCATATTGTGCAGCTTCTTGGTTTTGGGTCTCAACTCATGGGCTGACTTCTGGGCTTGACCTGGGATCTACCTTGTTTCTGGTGATCGTAGGACTTGATCTTAACCCTGACCTATAGATTGACTTTCTACTTTGACCTGAGACCTGACTTATCAACTACTGTGTTGCCTTAAGATCTGGACTATTGGTTGGACCTCGCCACCATCTCTGGTTTTATCCTGCTTCATGCCTTGAGTTTTGTGGGGTGGGCCCTGGATAGTGAGACACCTGCCTAGGTGGACCCAGCGTTCCACTTGGCTCACCTTTCTTTAAAGAACAGCCCTGCCCTGCCTGATCCCTTAGGGACATGAAATAGGATAGACTGTAGCAGAGAGCATGAATTAGATTTGGAATTTTTGGACTGGGTTGGACACAGGTCAGGTAAGAATCTTTGAATCAAATGCTTCTGTAGATTTGAGGCTAAAGGAAATATATTAACTACTATCTCAGTGTACCAACTTCTGAAGAGATGGTAGAGGAATTCAGATTGGTGGTTCAGCTCTCTGTCTTATCAACAAGAGGCAGCACTTCACATTCCTTTCAAACTTGTAGGAGTGTAGGCTAGTGATCCTCACTCATGGTTGGGATTTGGGGACCTGTGGAAATCTTCTAACTGGAGTTCCCATCAAGTAACAATTATGTAGGTAATTCAGAACATTTTCATTCCACAAGGAGAAACTGAAGTGTTCTGTGCCTGCTGGAATGTATTTAAAGACAGCCTCTGATAAATAGGGCTATCTAATATTGATGCTTCTAGCGTATGAGCCTGGAGTACTTTTGTACACTGGAGTGTGAGTGCTGTGGTGGGACAAGATCCAGAGTACACCAGTCCTTCAGTTATTTTCATCAAGAGATTCAAAGAAATCTTGGAGTTTCTCAACTGGAGAGATCAGGGCTGCAAGGTATGCCATAGATGACACTTGTTCAGTGGCAACAGTGTCATTCCTGAAATCCAGTTTCACTGGATCAGTGTAAGTTCCTGAGAGTTCCTGAGTTTTTGGCAAACTTTGGAGACTATCATGTCCTCCCCACAGAACAAATCACAGATGGAACTACTTGGAACTGGGAGTTTGAGTCCCCAGCACTGCTTTGTGATGTCAATGCTCATTTTAGCTGCGATAATCACTGAGCAGCTGAATGGTTTGGGGAACTTCCAGTTCAGAAGAATTCCTGAAAATATCTCACTTAGATTTGCTTTGGACTGAAATCAAATCCAAAAAGCCCCCTCAAATTTCCATTGAACTGCAAATCTTGCTGTAGAGCCAGATCTGAATGGAAACCTTAAACTGGGTAAACCTTGGATAGGACCCTACGTATAACTAATGCAAATACAAGCAATATCACTGAAGATAATATGGGGTTCAGTCTTCGAAATAAACTGTCATGTCCAACTGAGAGCATTTCCAGAGCTAAGATTATTCTCCTCCCTTTCTCATCCTAAAAATGGAGAGAATAGCTGTCAATCCCAAAATTCAGAACTCTCTTTCAGTAACAAACCGTTTTCATTAGAAGTGTGGGGAGTGTCTCAGACAGACATTTCTGCTCATACAACAGACACTGTTCAGGGACTCTCTGTTGTAAGAGGCTCCTCCAAGTAGCCTGAAAGAAATATGAGCTCCAAAGACATGCAACAAGGTACAATGGTTTGGAGTAGTTCTGGAAAACATCCTAATAGAAAGACAGGATACAGCTGCTTGAAATTATATAATTTGTAATGAATCTTCTGTAAAGACTCTTTGATTTTTATTTCCTTTTGGAGATGACTTATAGGTGTTAACCTTCTGTCCTGAGCTCCAGTGATGAGTAAGTGAGGTTAACTGGCTTGTGGCTATGAACTGCCTTCAATTTTATCCTAATTACTGCCTTATACTTCTGGTAAGTGATAAGATGTAAAGCTCCCTCATGACATGCTACAGCAGAAGTGATAGAGATTTCAATCCAAAGCTCATTGTCCAGAACCAAAGATATTTACAGTATGTGGCTACAGAGTCTTCAGTGGCCACAAGTTCATCTCTTTGAAAGAAATGCAATGTGTATGAAAAATAGAGAAGAGAAAGCTAAGTACACCAAATGAACAAGTATTGGGAATATGGTCCTAACAAAAAGCCAAAGGAGAGTTTTTGGAGCTGAACTGTGTCGGATGACTGGCACTCTGAGCAGAGACAGTGTCTTGTTGCTTTGAGTCCTCTTCTATTCAAATAGGATGGTATCAGAGAAATAGCTGACTCCACCAAAGTTTTTCCTGGAACAACCTTCAATGCTCAAAGTTGTGAGTCAGCAGGTAAGAGGTGTCATAACACATATGTATTACTAAAGTAGTTATCACAGCTTAGAAAATAGACTGTCTTCTCTATCCAGTGTATGAATCCAATCTATCATCTTGTTGGTTGCAAATGAGCAGTGTGGCAAGGGGAAGTACTGGCACAGGGAGAAGAAGATCCTGCACACTAAAGTCAAGGAACTGAGACAAGCACAATGGAACGTTTTTATTCCGTGCCAAGAAAGAGCATGAAAGATGGTACTCTCAAACTTGGAAGAAAAGAATCCCATGCCAGTAATGACAGAACCTCAGAAACAATGTGTCAAAGATGCAGGAACGTTTAGAATACAATCTTTTACTGTTTCAATGTCATCAATGTGTTGTTCTCACTATTTTCTATGACAAGAGAATGTATTGAGTCAATTTGTCTTCAACGTGTTAAATGTACTATGTGTAGGTGGGTAAGCTAACCTTATTTATATAGTATTACAAGGGAGAATGCTAACTACACTCACTTTTGCACTCTTGAAAACTGTCTTGCTTCTAGCAGAAAATATCACACCTCCAACACTCAAGCAGGTGTGAGAATACTGTTTCCTGAAAGAACAGCTTCAACAAAGAAGAAGTGAGGGCAGAGGGTAATCCTACCTGTTTTGTTGAAATTACGGAGCTTAAACTACTCTCACACAAGACACTGGTCCATCTTTTCTACAAAAAAAAATATTTCTCAAATTGAGACCCCAAGGTGTCTTTCCTTGCTGACCTTGAAATATCTGTGCTCTTTTGGGTTTATGCATTACTTTAATCTTCTCAGCTTCACCTTTTTACTTCTTATTCTGTTGCTTTTTTGATCTTAGGGGAATATTTCTTGTTGTTCTCTGCCTTTATATTAATTTATTTTTGCCCCTCACTCTCTCTCCAGGTGTTGATAGAACAAATAATTACTCAAGCCTTTGAATTTTCCTTATCTTTAACCTTGGCCACATTAAATCAGCCATGTGCTCCCAAGGGTCTCAGTTCTCAAGCCTGCTCCTTCTGAGTTGCTTTTTTCGTCTGTCTGGTATAATCTGTGCAATACAACATCCCTCTCCACCACTGCACTTGTTCAAGCCCAACTTTGGCTGCTTTATGTTAATCTCACATCTTACTGCAATCTCCAAGAGTCTTCAGCCCTCTAAAAGTTGCTTCTGACTGAGGTGATCTTCATCCTAAGAACTTAAGCGGCTGTTCTTTTCATGTCCTCTTCTCCACTTGGTGACTGCCTGACAATTTTGGTGTTTTCCTTGTCTCTGTTACTTTTTGTGTGTATCCATACAACTGAAATTGTGACTGTGTTTATTCCTGTACCTATGTTGCCTGACATTTTCCTGCAGTTGTTGCAGATCAGCAGTTGTTTGAATTCTCACCCTGAATATCTAATTTAAATATATGCTCTTTTTTAACTTTCACTCTTGCATTTTTTTCTGCACACATTTCCTTTTTTTTTCTCAAAGTAGATAAATCCTCCAGTCTCACCTCTTTGACTCTCTTTTTATATGCTTTTCTAAGCAGCTTTGTCTTTTCTAATCTTTAAATGATTATTGGTCAAATACATATATTTCAGCAAAGCAGTTGTCCCATGCAACTAAAATATCATAACAGCCCTTTCACCCCCAAGCAAAGGTAGACTTGCTAGTTTTTCTAGGCAATTAATGAATTTTTAAGTGCCTTCCTGTTTCTGAGAGGGGTGCCATATGCTTGACTTTCTCCCCTTCAAGCAGAGGTGACATAACTGCTTTTGCTAATCATGTGAATGGTGATATTTTATGCAGAGATAGGATAACAAGCAAACTGGAGCCAAACCAGTACAAGAGGTTCACAACTTGAGAAGCATGGTCTGACACCTCATTCCTTCTCCTCCCCACTCTGCCAAATATTTCTTCAAAACATGACATTGGTCTCTTCTCTTGCTAAAATAGTGGTTCTTGCCATACTGTCTGCCTTGTCATAAATGCCACAATCTGCTCTCCTTTGGCTTTCTAACAGTAACCTCACCCAAGCTAAGCCATTAGAAACTGTGGTCCTTGCATGTTAGTCTCACAGTCCAGTCTGTTTTCCATTCCTCAGTTTAAATCACTGCATTTTCACACCAAGTAGAAACTCATCACCATTACCTCTCACCATCCATTACCTGTCTGCTGGCATATCCATCAGCTTGAAACCCACAAATGCCCTACTTTTTCAAACTGGTATGGACCATTTTTGTTCCCTGGTATCTTTCCTTTAACCAAAGCCATGGGCCTAGTATGTTGTGCCCTGCAGCCTTAGTTATCCTTATATTCCCCCTCTCAGTTGCCCTGACTAACCTCTCCATTCTTCTGAACTTTGCCATTAATTAAGTGTCCAAACCAAAACAATCAATTCCTTAAATATCAAAATTACTCTCATGCTTTAAAGAGACATACATCTCGTCATTCACTATAGTGTCTAAGGGAGAGCAATCTCTGATTAAAACTTTTTTCATGGTTGAGATGTGTTTGTATGGTCACATGCACATGTGGGTATTTGATATCTAAAAGTATCTCTATCTAAATGACACTTTTCTCAGCAGAGGCAATTGCAGGGTTTCTGGTCACTTGGATTCACCAATATTTTAAGAATTCAGTTACTCAGTTTGGAGCCCTTGCTGTCTAATAAATTTGGTTAAAAGCTGTAAATGACTTGTAGAGGTACTCTCGAAGGAACAGCTGTGCATATGCACACCAAGAACATGTGTGTACAAGTTAAAAAGACTAGAATGATGTTTCTAATGTTTGTAGGCAGGATATTAATCTCAAGCTGTTTTATTGTTGCAGACCTTGTTGTTTATCTTCTCTCAATGTCTGACGCTATCATTACTAGTAATGTTGCCTCATCACCTTTTATTAGGTGTAACACATTTTTACATAAGCACTCGCTTGATTAAGTTTTTTGTGGGCTTAAGATTATAGATGCCATCAGATGTTTCCTTTTCCTTTGTTGTTTAGGCCATTATCTGCCAAAAAAAGTCTGCAAAGAAACTAGTGTATGTATCCTTTAAACACATAAAATTATGTATGTAAACTGCCTTCAAGAAGTTCTACTGATTTGTAGAACTGAGGATTTTGTAACTTAGTGCAAGGCAATTGAAAAAAGAATAGTTAAACAGTTCTGTACCAGCATATATAAAAGGAGAAGCTGGATACTTCTTTTCTCAGCTTTATTGTTTTTGTTGAAAGAACAAAGAGCTCTGATGGCAGAGGTCACATCTGTGTCTGTATTCTATACAGTGGCAAGCACTCAACACACAGTCATCGATAGATGGACAGGACAATTTGGACAGAGAGGTGCTTTAATAACATGTCTAAACACAGAACTTGGGCACTCTATTAAGGTGCTCCAGGGCTGACACAGTTTGAATCAATTTGGCAGTAACATTGGGCACTTTTTAAAAGCAAGACTAAACAAAAAGAAAACTAGGAAAAAAAAAAAAAGGGAAGACTCCCTTGAGACATGGAAAGTTGGACGTTATTCAAACCACAAAGCAGAATGGGTGCAGGGCAGTACAACTGATGTTAAAATAGTCGTGGAAGTTGGAAGAATCTACGCTTATTTCCACAAATGCAAATCTTTCCAAAGGTAAGAACTCAGTCCACCGCAACTTTCCAAAGCTGTAGCAGCTAAAAAGATTTGAGTAATTTCTCTAAAGTGGATGAAATGACAGGGGCATAAAATTGTCTTTCTGATATCTGATTGTGTTAAGGCTTTAGCTAAAGGTTCATTACAGAAAGAAAGCATGAGTTGTAATGGGACACTGTAAAATGTAACAGAGGTCTGGGCACACACTGTAACCTTCATGATGTTTAGATTTTACTGAGAATGTAATGAATTACAGAACTGTCATTGTCTGAATTTGGACAGTAACAAGAGAAGTATTTAAAATTCACGGGTAAAGAGGAAAGCAAGAAGATGGAGTTAGAATGTCCATGTAAGCTGCACGAGGCAGGGTCTGATTCTTACTTGGCATTTGTACCATGTCCAGATTAACAGAAGGACCTTGATTACAGATCTAGAGCAACTAGAATTAGAAGATAAATCAATGTTCAAGACACCCAAGTCACAAAGTAATAGCATCTGAGAGAAAACATCATTAAACACGCTGCATAAATATTAAAATTAAATCCACTAAAGAGATGCTTAGTCAAAAGATTTTACAAAGTTGGGGGCTTCGTATACAAATTTTATATTACATTCTGCACATATATTAGGCAGTAATTTCCAGCTTCCCTAATTTGTTATTTGTTTACATTTTTCTAATTACTATCCTTAATTTTGTTTCATTACTTCCCACAATGTTAAACCTCATAAAAGAGCAATTACAAAGTCAATAGTACTTACCACTATCCAAACGAAAGTATAACAAACCCTAAACCTGTTTAATTCTGCATCTGTGCTATGTAGCAAGGTCACAGCAGAAGGCCACAGGGAGGACTTTCAGGTCTAGTCTCAGGTCCACCAATAAGTGATTCTAGGTGCTGTTCAGCTTTCTCTGTTGTTAATGTTAAAACTTGCATTGAGTTTAGTGACTTGTTTCAAGTCACGCAATCTTCTTATGCCTTAATTTACTTTGACTACAAAGGAACTGAATGAGGAACACAATGAAGTAAACTTTTTCCCTGAAAAAAGAAACCAAACCAACATTTTCTAAGGGGACAAATAAAAAGAAGAATAAACAAACTACTGGAACAGGCAAAAATGTATCTAAACAGGAGAGAAACTGAGTGATTTGGGTTGCAACACAAGGGACTTCTAAGCAATGTTCAGATGTGTCCTTAAACTTTCTGTATTGTACCTAAAGTACTTGTGAGGCATACCTGTGTTCGTACCTCTGATTCCTGTCTCTCTGGAAGTTAATGGATTCTCTGCTTTCCTGGAAAAGCCCTAATTAAAGATAATTTTTCTGAAATAGACCCATCTCCAAAACCTCTTTCTTATTTTTCCTTTTTCTCCAAAACTGTCCTAGTCACTAAACTGTACAAGGTCTACAGTCACTAAACTGCACAAAATAATAACCTCCATTTTATTTAAACAGCTTTCCTCAAGAATTTGGACACTTTCTTCCAAATTTTAATTTTTAAGAAGTGCTCAGATATAAAACACTTCAGGACAAACAGAATGTTTCCTTTCGCTTGAAAAGGAATGTGTTTCCTTTCCCTAAAGCCTAAAGTGTTATTGTGGGTCTTACTGAAAGCAAAAAGCATATTTGATTCAGCTACCAAAATCATTTATTCACACAGCTCCATGGCAGGGTGCTTTTCATGGCAAATTAACAACTGTAGTATGCTTTGGGACCTTTGGATGAAAGGGACTATAGAACTGGAAGGAATTATTAGGTATATTTAATTTGCCTTTAGTAACATGATGGAGGAAATAATCAGTATATTAAACATACATGAAGTATTTTTGGAATGTAGGAAAGGAATGAATGGTTCATATTATTAGGTGGGAAGTGAAGTGTGTATATATATATATATATATATATATATATAAAATAT
>WBNH01009466.1:0-54960 GCA_013401255.1 Urocolius indicus | reverse complement strand
AAAGGAAAGGAAAGGAAAGGAAAGGAAAGGAAAGGAAAGGAAAGGAAAGGAAAAACTTTGCTCTCTTCTTAGTCATTCCTGTCCAACACAGTGCTAGATTTGCTTTGTACACTTGCCATCTACTTGTGAAAGAAAAGGAGAAATACTTTATATATATATATATATATATATATATATCTATTATAGTGCACTTTTATGACATCCAGAGATTTTCTTTATATGCTTTTCAACATGAGAATTCAAAAATTGATTGGTGTGAACAGCTTTCAGATTTTTTTTTATAAAAACATACTTCTTTGGGAAGCACGCAACTAAAATGCTTTTCAGGGCTCTGAGAACTCTAATAGATGTGATCACTGCAGGGTGATAGCATGGGCCTCAGTAGCCCTGACTGGCCTTATCCAAAGCCCCAGTCCTACTCTGCCCATTTAGGCTTGTCCTTCAGTCCCACCTTGAGCCTTGGTGCTGGGTTGCCTGTCTGCAGTGCTGTTTCTATGGTGTTAGGATTTCCCAGCTTGACCTTGGATCTGCCTTCTTACCTTGCCTGATGCTTGCTGGTGAGGACTTGTTGCTGTTGCCATCCTGCTCTGCTTGCCTGTATCTAGTGCTGGGAGACTGTGCTTGCTTGGTGAGGTCATTACCCATCTTGTGTTACGTCCTGATTTTCCCCAGGGTATTAGCCCCACTCTTGCTGCACCCAAGCAATGCTCTTCTATTTAAACAAAATCCAACATTCTTCTGGTGAAACAGGTACAGAGGACTGTCCTGCAAGCAACAGACTTAGGTCAGTGAAAGCACCAAGGGGTGGTTTGCAGTCTTAACTGAGGGAGACAGGGAACTTGTAAATGTCACCAGAGCTTATAAAACTCTGGCGAGCTACTGACTCACTTCTCCAACACCAGCATTGTTCCTGCTGCTTTTGGAGGTGTTTCATTTCCAATCAAAACTGTTATGCTGAGCTAAAGGGAGAGGTTGGATGCCCCATTGTGAGATGGAGGGTACAAAGGAGAGCTCTAGCTCCGTGGTCAGTGATAGAGGAACTCAAAATATTGGGCACAGTCTAGCAGCAATTAGGAGGATGACCTGGAACACGCTTTATTCCAGCAGCAATAGCCAGAAGTGAAGCCACCAAACTGCACTTTATCAGTCATATTCCATGACCCTGAGAGGCCTTTAGGCCTGAGAAGTTGAGGCCTCAGACCCTGGTGGGGCTCATCCAGTCCCCAAGGCAAGAGGTGCTGATCCTTGGCCTTTGCCTAGAGACTTTGATGAATCTATGACACTGGGTTCTAACTTGAAGAACAGCCGCTGGATATGGAGATGTGTGTCTTCCTGAGCCTTCAGTTTCTCCTCTGTGTAACTGATTATCTTGACTTCACAGGACTGCTGTGAGGGTGAATGTGTTAATGACTGTGGAACACCAGAACTGCAGGGATATCTGTTGTCAGGTAATTTATTACTAGTCTTTCCTTCTGTGCTGCCTCATCTCCAATATTTGGAGTTGGTGTCATCATGCCAAGTCCTCCTGGTGTTTCCAGTTATATTTAAAATAACAGTGTTATGATTAAAGGACAAATGCACATCAGAGTTGCTGTGCAGGACCACTGTTTTTCAGCAGCAATGAGGAGGCAAGAACCTGACACCAGGGCATCTCTGAAAGCTTTTGTGACAATTTCTGTTGAAAAAGGGGGATTCAAATGTTCTGATTCGGGCTTAAAAAATGACAATTCATCTGCCTTTAAAATTAGCTGATCTATTTTTCACATCATTGCTACAGTGTTTCTATTATCTGTCCTCCATTTCACTTAATCTGCCACCAAAATGTGATTACATCTGAAGAGATTCCTATATATAACATGCAAAACACTTTGGGGTCCTTCCAGTGAATGAGTTCCGGATACATGTCAGCACTCTATAGTAGGCATCACAGTCAAGAGCACAGCCTTGAAACGCTTTCTGGCTTCAAGCTCAAAGCTGAACTTACTGTGTGTGGCTTGACCACAATGTTTGAGTAGTAGATGTGCTGAGAAGAAAATAATTTTGTACATCTTTGTTATGGCAATGAGCTCCTTGCCTTGGATTAATTACAGTTTCTAAAGAGGCTGACAGTTCTGCCCATTTCCATAGGAAAGGAAATACCAAAGAGTAGGCTCAAAGGAGGCCTTTCCAGGAATTTGGGATTTGCTATACCTACCAGGTCAGATATCCTGTTCCTAGCAGCTGTCAGGACATGATGATTCAAAGGAAGTTGGATAAGTTTACCTAACTAACCAATGCATGACTTACTAGGGCCAAAGAGAACTGAGGTAAGCATCACTTTAGGTGGTGCAGGACTCAGCTTTCTGCCTGGAACATCAGATCTGATTACCCCTGGCTTAGTAAGTTGAACAAGCTGTAATGTTAGTAGCAATCATATTCAGGCTTCTACAGCTTTGTCAGCTCTTTTCCTTGTCCTTTTCAGTTATCTGCTCATCTTATGTTATGTTTTCCTAATAGGTTTTACAACCAAAACAGGATACAGTTTAATGGTGATGCATGATGTAGTTTTGTGTGATCAGTTACATGATTATTCTGCTATGCATTCTCTGATGGGTCCTGATTTTTTGAAGCAGATGGGAACTGGGCAGGAAGCTGAAAGCCTTAGGACCACTTAGCTTCAGCTGCTTTCCTGCCCACTAAATTACAAGATCAGGCCTTCCTTAACATTTCTGGAAAGTGCCATATGCTAGAGATACCATCAGTCCCTTCAAGGGTCTATTGACTTCAGAGGCCAGACATCTCAAATTACCCTTTACTGAGTGTGGCACTGAGGCTGCACAGCACCAACTATTTTATTCCATATAGTCTTTCGACATGTCACATCTTTTGAAAGTTTGCAGTGTTAACTAAATTGGTCATCTAGAGCAAATGGGCTTGAGATTTTCTATGAAAATCAAGGATTCATTTATCTGCCTTCTCCTCCTCCTTGGAAATTACAGTTGTGCACTAGTGTTACTTCCTTGCATCTAGGAACAGGTTGACTTGAAAGTAGGTTGATAATTTAACCACACTAACATCTAATTATCTCTACAGGAAAAGGAGACTTGAAAATGTTCAGTAGCCAAATGAAACATAGAGAAACAGTAAATTATTTCATACCTTCCTAAACTTGTATACCTTTTTTTCTGAATGGTAGTAGGATAATATTTATTTTCAGTGTTGTTGAAGAAAGGTAAAAGATTAAACAGTCTTTAATATTACAAGTGATTTTGTTTTTTTAAATGGAACATTCCTTCTCTAAATCTCTAGAGACATTATCTTCTAGCATAGGAAAATCAATAAGATACAAAGGTTCCAGTTCAGTTTCCCCTGGCTGTGATCAAGTACATTCAAATATTAACTGATAAATGGGCTAATTTACACATCTGCAAAACTGGTATTAGCATATTGCTAACTCCCCACAGTGTCATGAGGTTTAATTAACAGTTGTAAAGCACTCTTCTGAATGAAAGGTATGACTTTTTACATTTGAGATTATGTAGGTCCATCAGCTTCTGCAGTATTTGTAACAGCTGTCATGAAGACTAATAGCTTTGCAGATATACTGCTGTGCTCTGCTGCTTTCCCCTACCCAGCATTTTTTGTAAGTTTGATACCAGTGATAATTTTCAGGGATTGTAACCAGTCCTAAATTTATACTCAGATGAAAAACACCTCTTAATTAATTGTTCAAGACAATTTCCTTACATTATTCGTGAGAGTGGTGGTTTTCAAGTAGCTGTAGAAAAAAATANCTACCACAGAAAAAAGGGATGCCTCAACCTCCTGAAGTTCACTATTTAGATGCTTCTAAATGTTAATAAGATTTCCCCTCAGTCTCCTCTTCTCTAGACTAAACAGCCTCAGTTCCTGCAGCCTTTCCTTGTATTAAAGATGTTCTTAACTCCATGCAACCTCAATGAGACATGGCAGTGAAGAAGTGAAATCTCTTCTGACTGCAGCATCGCTAGGACAGTAAACCAGGTTCAGGTTCTGGCTACAGGACCAAGTTTGCTTGCACTGGCACCTCTGGGAATAGTCTTGAGAAACTGGCTGAAGTGACAAGTCAAAATATTTGTACAGTGCTTATCTGAAGGCTCTTTCTCAATTTCTACTGCTAACTGAACGTGGTTTTGTATGTTACCACCTTTAAAACTGCTGTAAGATTGCCCAGAGTCTTTCAATGAAATCACCAGTGCTAATTAAAGATCATTATGAGACTCTCTTACCAGCGTACTTTTACATTTTTAAATCTTTTTTATCTCCCTACAGTCTGTTCCACTCTGTCAATGCCTCTTTTGCTAATCTGGTGTAACAACTACCCTTTTTGGGGTGGGTGGAAGGGAAAAAGATGACAGTGAATGCGTGGCCTTAAGTTCAGCAGCAGAAACCTGCAGCCTGGTCAATTACTGAGTGATTTTGGCCTCTACATTTTCAGAGTGTTCCACATTACTTAACTATTGTGCACTTGTTCCAAAAATATCATCACTTTTTCCTATTTGTTTAAAAACTAGATAGAAAACATGATTGCCTTGATTATCTGGAAAATGCCATATCCCTAACTCACACGGACTTATTGTATCCTTTCTGAAACAAGAAAGACACCCCAGGTCTGCAGCTGAGCCCCAAAAAGGGGACTGCAGTGTACTGTGCCTTAGTCTGAATGGATTCAGTGGTGTCCTGAGGCTGACACAGAGCTGTCAAATGTTGGTAGAATGACAAACTATCAGGTAGGTTTTTGAGTATTATTCGATAGCTCTATATCAATGTTATATATGGATCAAGCCAGGGTATCCTGGGCCTATGCAACTAACAAGGATATTACTGTACTTAGAGAAGGACACAAGTTCTGGCCACACCAGGTAGAGCAATTAAACTAAGTTGCTTTATATATTCTTTATTGCTCTATTGATCTCAAATATCTGGGACTGCCAATTACAGCCATTTCAACTTTAATTGGTTTTATTTGTATTGGCAGCATAAGGACCAGGACTATAGGAACGCATCTGTCTAAAATGTTTGCTTTTTTTCCTTGCCTTTCCTTAGAATAGCCAATTTATGCTCAATTGTGTTTATAACCCAGCAATTCTCTGGCAAGTTATGCAAACCAGAAATAATCCTGACTCAATCCAGATGGTGATATGCATTTTGATGATTCTTTTAGTCACTTTCTAAGACAAGGATGATGTTTGAGATGTACTTTTTTTAACCAGCACATCTTGTCTGGATAGCTAGAAAGTAGTCTTGCAAATAATTATCACCTCTGCGTCAGTGATGGAGCAGTAAGCAATGCTGTACCAGTGCTAACAAAGCACAGAAAAGCATAGAATGGTTTTGGGGCTCTAATTACTGAGCAATAATTCACCCCACAGCAGATGAGCAACAAACTGCAATCAGTATAACTCTACCATGCCGCTTTTAAATTGTTTCATTTTCCTGTCAGAATTATTACCAAAAACTGCACAATCCTTATCTGAGAGATGCATGACAGCAAAAATGCACCAAGAACGAGGGAAATCTCATTGTTGGTGACTTTAATCAATGTATCGTGAGAGAAAGTGAATGATGCCTCTGTGGAAAACTTTAGGATATGAATTGAAATGACAAAGAGTACCTGGGAGTATACAAAAAGGAAAAAGACAGCACAAATAGAGAAAATTGTGGCTGCTCTTGTATATGGAAGAGTATGTCTATGGGCTTGCAATTCCCATAGGACAAGCAGTTTGAATCGCCCTGTACAGTTTCTCAGCCTCTGCCTTCACTTTCATCTCTATAGTGGGAGGCAGTTGCCCTTTAGGTTGGTCTTTTGCACAGGAGGCTTCCTGTGAACAAGACAGTAGTATTGGAGCTCTTTGCCAGCCTCCTTCCATTGACAGAAACAATCCCAGAGGCAGAAAGGAATGAGATCTCAGTAAGACATCCAGTAAACCCTCTGTTTCCTTTGCACAGAAGTAGTTAGAAGACTGCAGGAGTGGAGTATACCAGTGGGTAGCTCTCAACTGTTAAGAGGACTTCCCAGAAGACATGCAGCCCCTTGGTGGGACGGGATGAGTGCTGCAACCATGCAGCATCCTGCTTCGCCTCCACAGGAAAGAGCTAAGCTTAAAACTTGGTACTGTCATGGTGGCTTGGATTAGACTTGTTGAAATAATCCATTTGCACAACTGAAGTGAAAGAGAATGGAAGAATCATAGCATTGTTTTGTTGGAAAGGACCTTTAAGATCGAGTCCAACCACTACCCCAACTCTGCCAAGCCCATCACTAACGCAGGTCCCTCAGCATCTCAGTACAACAAACGATGAAATAAATCAGAAACCTGTGATACTGGAACTTTATTTTACAAGGGTATTTACAGAAAGAGGGACAATAACTGTAGACATTTTAAAGCAGAGAGTGAGAGATTGACTTAATAAACAAAGTTGTACCATAATGTTGTAATATATCCGGAGGGTCTTTATGCCTCCTTTGTGTTGCCACCCACAAGGTTTTAGGGACTGCTTTGTAGCCATGTGGCACAATCTGTGGGCCAAATGAAAGATGTGCTGTTCTGCTGAAATCTGTTGTTTCATGACTTGAAATTACATCTTTTCTTTGACTTTAGATTGCATTTGTACTCCCTGCATTTTTTTTATTTCTATTGGCATTTCGAGAATTGGATGGCCTTCCTGAGTAAAAGCAAATACATCCATCCTCTGTCAGGAGTATTTCACTTTTAGGCAAAGGAAATGGTCATTCCATGTCATCTTTGTTCTTCATTAATTCTTTAACCTTTACTCAATGAATTCCTTTTACCTGAAATGCCAAATAGCCCTGATATTACACTTTGCAGGTTCTGTACTTTCTTTACTGATACAGATTTGTCTTTCAGTTTCACTGATGAACTAAGAGGCCAATTTGCAAACAAATGGCATGGGAAACAAATGCAGAAGCACTGCATTACACAAAGACAGGCGAATTGTTCTGTGCAGTTACTGTTCTGTACAATACCAGCTAGTCGTATTAGGATATCAGTTCATGGACAGCCTGTGTTGACAAGGTATTTTTCTCCATTGCCTTGAACAGATGAGAGAGCAGCATCCCATTTGTCATTGTGTTTGTGTTGAATGCTAAGCTCTTGACCTTTATTGGCTGTGGACTGTGACTCCTTTCGTACTGTTACTGACATTTTTACACAGAATGACTGTTGAGTAAGACCCATGTCATTGCCTTTCGAAGTCTAGTCAGAGGATGCATTCCATCAGTGGAGACGTGAGGTTGAGGTTATACCCATTGGTCTAGGAAGACAAATAAGGTCATAAATATTAGTTTGATGGTTTAGTATTGTGTTATGTTTCAGCCCTGCAGCCAGCCACTGCATAGGGTGCTGCAGCATGTGCAAAGTGACAGGCACCAACAGACCATCTGCTTCTGTGGTGATGTGATTTATAATGTAGCTAACAAGCTTCCATTCTGGACAGAGACATCACAGTGTGTCAATAGTTGTCCATCTGGGAAAAAAAAAAAACCCAAAAAACAAAAAAACTAAACAAAAAAAAACCAAAAAACAAACCAAAGAAACAACAAACCCAGCACTGTGAATTTAAATTTTTAAAGTGTGATTCTAAAACAGTGCAGAGCACTATAGTCACGTGCTATAATGCAAGGAGAACCAGCCTGGAATAGTAGAGCCTCTTAAGAGGTAGAGTCCTAACCAGGCTCTGCATTCAAATGTCACTACTCAATTCTCATGCCTCATTTATGTTAAAATGTTTTATGTCCATGGTTTTGAGACAAAAAGTTTAGTCAGATACTATCTCATTCAATAATGTATTACGGAGTGCTTTAATTATACCGAGAGCACAATTTGATTGTACTGGCACCAAAAATTTCAGCAACTGTCAAGCAAGCTATAAATGAGGTAATTCCAGACTGGACTTTTATTGAATTTCCTTGGTGCCTTCGAAGTCTTCAAATATGTCTGGAATCTCTTACCCGCTTCTCTAAGTCCGTTGAAACCAGATTATTAAATGGACTATTTTCCATAATATCAGTCTGGATTTTTCTCATCAGTCCCCTGATTATTATAAATTGCATGGTATGGTATTTCAGAAGATTAATATTCCATCTGTCCTGCACACTGCCAGGAGATCAAAACGATTGGCTGCTCCAGCTCAGGCTTAATCTGTATGACAGGCAAACTGCTGTAAACACCTTACGTGTTCACAGTGGGCTTGTCTACATGGGTGGTTTACTCTGCTGGATAGCTGACTCTATCAGTATAAAGAGATCTGTGCCATACATCATTGACAAAATGCTCTGGAGCTTTTAATTCTGTTTAGATTAGTAGCACTGTCACAGTGAAATAAATACTGTTGAGTTATAAAGTTAATTCCATCTGTGCTACCATGTTTTGTTAGCTGTCCAGTTACCTTCCTCTATTTCTTTCTCGTCCCATATGGCTACCCAGAAGATTCCCACTTACTTCTGGCCATCTGCTGGTGCACTGTGGTAAATGAGAAAAAGGAGCTATTCCACATTCTAAAGGAACTATCATTAGTGCAAAGTTGTGTAGGTTGAATTATTCAACCTCCTCACAAGCCTGAATACATACATGCATAAATAAATAAATCACATCAATAATAACTGGTAGCCAGCAGTTTGATTGGATCTGATTTCTGCATGTTGGTTAATGTGACACATTACAGCAAAGAATCTTAATGAATCTCTTTGCACGGTAGCATTCACGTTTGTGTATAATACACGGAATGGTCTTCCCCTTCCACACTAGTTTGAGCATGAAGGCTAGTGGAATCAGGATAGCAACAACAAATACCATATCCATAACACAGAAGAGAGTAAAATTCAAATTCTGTTCTGCATCAGTGCTGGCCAAGCTGTGACCAGTAACTTGTGATCTTCTCCACACAGGCAAATGTCATGTGATTAATTGTGTGGTTCTGCCTGCACTGGACCTATTGACTAACCTCAGTTCCTGGCAGTGGGAGCAAAGCCTGCTTTAAGATGGTGTTTACAGGAGCGCTGTGTCTACCATACACTGAAAGAAGGGGCTCCAGGAAAGCCACTGTCATCCTCTGTATCAGAACTCTTATAAAGCCTTGTTCATGTAATATTCTGAAATATGAGGCATATATCTGGCAGCTGCCAACTGTGGAATTAGAAGGCAGATCAGGAAAACTGTCCAACTCTTTGCTTGTTCTCATTCTTTTTCTTTTTTTCAGTGCCCTATCCCAACACCACAGTCTATCATCCTGTTCACAAACTGTTCAGCTCTAGGGACTAAGGGGAAATTATGTTGGCTCAGTAGTGATTCAGCAATGAGTAAATATTACAAGACAATTTATACTCTTAAATTATCTTTGAAAAAGGTGATCTTTATCTCCCAGAGAAAGGTGATTCTGGTAATTTTTTACTCTCAGAACAAGTCTGCACTATAGATATTTTAAAGTAGTCATGACAAAACAGTATTGTTCACTTAATTGAATGGCTTTTGGTTCTTCTTCCTCTAGTTTTATACTTAATAGCCTTCACTGAACAGCTCCATTCCAATGTACTTCTGGTCACTGTCGATGCCCAAAGGGATGGGGAAACATTCTGAGAAATGAAATCATAAGTGCTTTCATGATGCTTACTTGTACATCTATGCATTTCTCACTAAACAGCATCAGCATGGTAATTCATCTCTTGGTACAGCCCCACTTTAATAGTATAAATCAGTAATGAATTCAGTATATTGTGTCTAAGTGGTTTCTGAAACCATGGTCTGTAGGGTGTTTAATCTTGTGTTTAACATTGTCCTGAATATAAACCTTCCCCAGCTCAAGAAGTTTTAATTGCTAATGCACACTCTTTAGAAGCCTTTTCCCAACTCTTCTTTTTGGGCCCTGCTAATAACAACTACATTTAAACTGCTAAAAGTCATGAAACTGTGTGTGAACAAAAACATATTGTCTGTTATTTTTGTGTAGTTGAAGCTAGCAAGGCCAACCAAAACCAATCCTGCTGAGTTTTGTACAAACACATGTGAAATAATCACCACCCTGAAGATTTTGCCATAAGGCAACGTAAACTTCTCAGAATGCAAAACCATGCCAAACCAGCTTCTAAATCAGGGATGCTTCTCTACAGTTGGGTGTGCAGAGAAGCTTGCATCTGTTTATTCTCAAAAACCAGATCTAATAACTGGAACTTAGTTGTAAAACTCACTCTGAAGAAGGTCCTGGGTATTCCAGTTGAATGGTGCTAGATATTTTGTAAGACATAATGCTCTGCATTATTTTGTCATGCCGGTGCCAAGCATTATTATCATGGTCTTGAAGATTAAACCCTCTGGTTTTTTACTATCCATCCACAGTGAGAATCCAGAATGTAAATTGACCCATTAATTTCAGAGAGGTAGCAATTGCTCTCCAGAACTCAATATTCTATGAGATATCCAGATAGAGAAGAAAGGGACATTTTTTTGACCCTGAGAAAGACGTACTGGAAGAGGCTTTGTCCAGTAGAAACAAAGACAAAATCTGGTCATAATGAAAACCACCTTTTCTATTATAGAAAAATACTGCAAGTGGACTGAAAATATCCAAACCGATTTTTACACTATTTCTTTCTAAAATATTCAAAACAATGGGCTGTGAGTTTCAGTTCTTCACCTAACCAGATTTGTTCTGCCGTAGCTGTTAACATGACAGAAATGCGGAGAAAGAACACATTCTGAAAAGTAATCAGTTTTCAAATTTGAATATGTGGTAGTGGTTTTCTTTACTTTTAAAGAAAAGCATCTTTTATCTGAATAGTTCAAAGCATTCCTCAAATAATTTATTACATCTCACCACCCCCTCTCTGAGGCCTTTAAATATTATTTTCCTCATTGCAGAAGACGGAAAAATAGAGAAATCAGAAAAATTGTTACTTTCTTAAGACCACACACTGAGTCAGAATTGGAGTGAAGAGTAGAAGTCTGAAGTGGTAACTTCTGCTCTGCCATTCCAAGTACCGGGTTATATAGTTTGCCTGTGACATTCCCTACCGTTAAAGGCAATAGCTTTCTACAGATCTGTTATAATTCAGCCTAGAAGTTACTGGGACAGATGTGTTAATTACTGGGTGAAATTCTGTGACCTATCTATTCAAAGGGTCAGACTAGATGGTCAGAAAGACCTTGTCTGGTCTTAAAAGATAAAAGTCATTACTACCATACAAACCTATTTGCCCTTTCTCTCCTTCCAACAAAAATCAGCAATTAGCCTTGTTTAAAAGCTTGCTATGAAACTACATTTTTCCAATCTAAGGCATATTATGCCAGAGGTTAGTAGAAACAGCTTCAGAAACCCTGAAATATTGACAGATTGAATCAATCAAATCCATTTTTAATTTTATTTTGACAAAAATTCACACTGGGGCTGACAGCTCCTTGTAAAAACAACTTTGCTGACTACAGTTTGAAACACACATGCCATAAAACCTTGGGAACAGGATTTATAATAGAAACCTGGCAGTCTCCTAACTCTACCAGTATTATCACCATGTGTGACAATAATATATTAGGATCATACTTCAGAGTTCCTTCATTAGATTCTGACATATGGAGGGGAAAGGACAGCCTGAAAACTAGAGAGGACATAGAGTGCAGCCTCAGCTGTGCATATTTATCATCTAAATCAAGTGAAGGCTATTTATTGACTTATTGATTCTAATGTAAAATGAGAACTTAATTAGAAGTTTAGTTCATTACCACACAATTACATGGCCCTCAAGACATTTCCAGGCTAGTAAAGTGCATGCTTAATCATGTGGTATATTGGGAAGGCTGGATCTTCCGTTGTTATAAATCAGACATTAGTGGTGCCATGCTAATTTACACCATCTGGGGACAGGGCCTATTAGTTTTCTATGCAGGAGACAGTTGTTATTGTTTTAAATAAGGGAACTACTATATAATGTTGTCCTTTGCTGAGCAGTAGCATATGTTAACTTCTCACCAGAAGGCAAAGTAGGGATGAGAAATTTAGTCTCAGTGCCATATATACCATGTACGTGTACCAGTCTTGGAACAGAAGTGCTCACAAACATCATAAAGGACTGCCTGCCAAAATGTTAATACCAGGCCCCAGAGAAGCTGTTCTGCCTTGGAAATGTGCTATAGTGACTCTGCTAAGAGAAATTCTGGCAAAGAACAAACTTTACTGCCAACTGCTCCAAAGAACAGCAGCACACATGCATCGGGATGCAGGCAGCATCTACACAGATGTGCTGTGCGAGCTCCAGTGTCACTTCTGGTTCTCAGCCTCACAGAGCTGCACCTACATCTCAAAGCTTATCGTGCTGCTTCCCCTCTGCACAGCTAATGGAGTAGTTTGTTTGTGTAAATTTGGCTTCTGAGGCTGAGATATTTGAATGCAGTAAATTTAGGATTTGTCCTTGCAGAGGACCAGAGCCCTGGCTATATTTGCATTCCCATAACACAGCGGGCCAGAGACCTCACCTTGAGCATTTTCACATGTTTACATATTTTGGAGCATTTTTACATATTTACAGATGGGGAGAATCAAATTGGGAAAGACTTTTGCATGCAGGCATGAGCCATATTAAGGCATACAGCATTTGAAAGCAAGTTAGGCTGCTCACACAGACACATATGTATCTTCTGTGACTGAAGTTTATCCACTGAAATAGAAACTCAGCAAAACTACACAGAATTATACCATTCAGTGTGATCCACAAGAAGAGTCTGAAGCCTTTGCTTTGCCTGGCCTCTTTATTCAGCTAATGCCTCCCATCTCTGAACTTCTGAAGAAGGAGTAAGGGAGGCAATTTCTACATATGCTCGTAGTTTGGACTGTCAGCATAGGACTCTGGGCAGTAATGTTGGGTGGGCTAAATGTCAAAGAATACAAATATATTTGCTGTTCTTCTGACCTAAGGGACTAAAAGATTTTTCAGCTTATGTGTGATGTGCTTTGATTGACCTCAACACGTGAGTCAGCCACCAGCAAGAAAGCAGGCATAGAAACAGTGTTCAGTCAATTTTCTGTTAGCTGTGGGGCTGTTCTTTACAGTTGAAAGGAAGCTCACCTAGCAGGGCAGCAGGTGCAGGGTGACTGTGCAAATAGCAAAAAATAGTAGCTGTTCAGTTTGAAGTGAATAAAGGACAGAGGCAAAGGAGTGCAGAAGGACACCACACACAGCCAGGAAGCTGCATTCATGCATCTGCCAGCCAGCAAAAGTGAAGCACGTTCTGCAGGAAGTGGAGTGATTAACCTAACACACAGGTGCAGGCCTGCTTGTGTGACTGCTGTGGTTGTGGCAGCAGAGCCAGACTAGCAAAGCCTGAAGTGACAGAGATTTTGAAAACTGGTATGTCTGTAGGCCACAGAGTATCTGTGTAAAGAATCGATTGGGGGAACAGGCATTTTAATAACTGCATAGAAGGTGCACCTGCTACTACTCAATGATCAACCAAATAGTGTTTTCCAACCATTGATTGAGCACATCCCCGGGCTGCTGAGGAGCTATTTTTCCATAATGCCAGATGATGTGTGTGACTGCTTTTCACTGTTGACTTGGATGTTTCTGGAACAAGAAAATATAGACTAAGATGACCTCTGCTATACTTGGTTACAGTATCTTCAGCTGGCAAGAACCCATATTTTATCCATTACAATTAGATTAATGGTCTGTGCCTTCCTAGGGCTCAAAGCTCTAAGCCATCACACTGAGTTTGTGGCAATAGCTGCATGAAACATCCTGCTGTCTCAGATCCCACTTACTCTCACACTAACTGTTTTTTCTCTCGTGCTTTTTCCTAGGGTCCATTTTGGTAGGTTGAGATCAAGCAGCTTTTGTGTGTGTGGCCAGCATGTATTCCTGGAACAGACAGAGGCGTAAGTAAAGATAAAAGCATTTGCCTTGCAGCCACACTCTGTGCTATAACTTGTAAACTGGAGCCATTTTCATTTTGCTTCTGTCTGTCTGGTTTTTCCATCCAAGAAAAAAAAAAAAGGAAACAAAACAAAACATGTTTTTGCCTAGTTCCCTTGCAGGACTTTTGGCATCTGAGATAGGATTTCACTGACACCTTATGAGTCCCACTGAAGCCTGAAACAGAGCAGTTCAGGGCTAGCAGAACTCTTTATAAACTGCCATCAGTAGGCATGTTAACAGAGCAATGCAACCACGTAGTTTATCACTGATTTTCAGGCTCACAGAAACTGCTCTGACAGGGAAGAGCTCATGCTAGATAAATTTTACATTGATTTCAGATAGTGTCCTGGTAGTGAGGGTAACTGAAAATTACAACAATAGACGACGGGGGCAGCATGATTGACAACACTTGGAGCCTTAAGAAGCAGTTTGGATATCTTTCTAAAAGATATTCTTTCAAACTGGCTTTGGTATGAATGGTCCCTTCTGGCCAAGGAATCTGTCCAGAATGTATCATTCATTCAACTCTTTCCTTCATATGTAACAGGCAGAATAAGTCCTCAGCATGATCATCATTTGCATAAAGATAATGGTTGTAATAAAAGCCTGTGCTTCAGGGGTTTAGCTGGGTAACCACTGGGGTCAAGAAAGATTTTTTTTTCTCTCACTATACAATTAGCCAGATGTACTCTGGGTTAGTGCTTTCTTAGTTCCTCTGAAGCACTGGAAACCAGCCATTCCTAGAGACCAACTCCTCTGTGGTGAACCTCGCAGTGGCCCAGGGTTACACTGACGCTCCAGTACCCAGGGGAAGTAGTTTGCTCATTTGCACAGATCTCAGAGCACCTCCTGCAGCATGACATCACCAAATGATTTATCAACCCCAAACCGTCTCCCAATACCTGAGATGCTTTGCAAATGTAACAACCTGTAATAAAGATTAAACTAACTCCTTTGTTACTGAACTTTTCTGCTTGCAACACCATTTCTGGAATTGCAATTTGCTTACAGTATTCCTAACTTTACTTGGGGAAGACAATACCAAGAAGTTTCAAGATGGGAATATCTATATTAAATAAATCAATAGTTTCTCACAGCTTTCACCTCTGCTGCTGCATTTGTATGAGCTGTGTAGGTGTAGCTGCCTTCGACCCCAGTCACCTTCAGGCTCTCTGACAGAGGAGCTGCAGATGTGTACACCTGGGCACACTCAGGAGAGTCTGCAGGAGTCTGGGGAGGTGAGTGGCACCAACCGTGCACCCTGTGTAGTAACACCCATCTAGAAACGCGTCAGCGGGCTGTCTACTGGAGGTTGTTAAGCAGCCTTGCTGGGAGAAAATGTATGAACTTGCTGTGCCCCTCTTGTCCTTGGGAGCAGTTTTGGTTTGGGATTTTTTTTTTTTTTTGGAGCCGTGAAGGCAGACTGTGAAATTTGAAGAGAGGTTCATAGGTGACTGTAACCTGCCAGTTGTGTGCTTGCTGTCAGAGTTGCTGTGCTTTTTGGGTATCTGAGCAGTGTGTTAATCCTCATCTACAATGGGTTTGTGTCAGATTAACTTCTGCCTTGTGAGCAATAAGAATTATCTCTGTTATGCAGATTCTTAGAGAAATGATAATCTCTGGGTGGAGTTTGACCTCTGTGGGTAAATGGGTAAGTATAAAAATCAATACCTGAGGATCTAAGCAACAGATCCTCAGGCAACAGAAAATAGACTTGTTCCTTCTTTCCTAACCTCTAGTGATTTTAATGGAGCAGAAAGATGCTACAAGGTTTGCCAGGAGGCATTGCTGAGATCTGGTGACTGTGGCAGCTGAACGCTGCTTGAAATGTGCAACTGTTCATATGCTGCGGAGTGCTTAGGTTGAGTCATTGGCCTTTCACTATGATTCCTTTGGCAGTAAAACTTCCATCTTTGTGACAAAATAGTCACAGTTATATAATACAAGTGCATTTTCCTATACAGTGCTCTTGCAGCTCAGGAGTGGGCCCTGATCCTGCAGCTGGGATTGTACCCATTTTCATTATTGTAAGCAATTGGCTTTAGCAGAGCTCGTTGGAGTGTAACTGCTGTTAATCTTGGCCAGTGCTGAAAAGTTTTACTTTCAAACTTTTTTTTGCTCAAAGTATAACTTGGTGGCTATTCTACTGCCACCAGGTTTGTTGACTATTAGGAGAGTCTGGTTCATAAGCAAATTATTTTCACTTTATACAACAGTAGCTGTTCTCGTGTTTTGATAGGAATTTCAATGAAGATGGATCTTAATGTTATCTTTAATTTTTTAAACCAAGGTTAGGGGAATATACCTAGTATATCTAAATTCATAGAGCAACTCCTTAGCACTGAACAAGATCTCATTTGCAGTCTTCCTTTCTTACAGCTACACAATGGTAACATAAACATGGTAGAAACAGGAGTTATCTTATGTATAACCAAAACTCTATCTTGAGTAGGGTGGGAAAGCATCAGGTTCTTGGAACTGAAGGCCACAAGATGAATGCCTGCTTTAAGGAACTTCCTTTCAAGACATTCTTTCAATATTTTCATGTGTTCTTATAGTATATATTTATGCAGAATGATGCTTTTTTAACCAGTACTCCTAAGCAGGGCTTGATTTGTCACAGTAGACATTTACAAAATCTTCTCCCCTCTCCTGTGTATATTTGATTTCTTTTGGGCATTAATAGCAGAGTTGCTTCAGAATTTTCAAAATCTGAAGTAAACAGTTTTTCAGAAAAAAACAACAACTGCCAAATACTGCTTGTTTTCAACCTCCCTGCAGAGTATTAGAAGTCAATGGACTTTCTTTTCACTAGCAAAGTTTATAAAGTTTAATTGTACTTTTTGATGTTTTTACAGCTTTTTCTAGCTCCTACTGGACCTTGATTTTTGTGTTGTTTAATAATCTTTTTTTACTTTGCAGGGAAAGATAGCATTTGATTTACCCTTAAACCTACTTTCTCTAGAACTTTGTCACCTCTCAGTGTCTCAGATGTGCAGTTTTTTTCCCTTCCTTTTTGAAAGGAACAGATATTCCACTTCAAGCCAATTTTCTTATAACACAATAATTCAAATACACATTGATCCTGTCTTGCCTAGTGAAACTGTTATGTTGTCAGTGACTTGCTAGTGTGTGACACCAGAACAAACATTTGCTCATCAGCAGCCAGTATGCCAGTTTGGGGATCATAAACTACCATTTATGAACCTGACAAAAAATTGGAATTTTAGTTTAGGATATATTGACTGTTAAATACGAAGTGGTGCCTTTAAAACAAAATCACAAATGGTTAGCATCATACCAATTGCAAATCCTTTTTCTCAAAATATTTAAGTTACAATTCGGTCTAAAAAGAAAATAACTTAGATTTTTCCAGACATTACTGTAATTTTCTTTAGTGAACTGTATTAATTTTGAAATATTTAATCAGAGTTGCTGCTACCGCTTTCTGCAAGGTTTGGATTTGATTACTTGCCCTGCTATCTGACTAGTGTTGCAATCATCTGTAAACACAGGGGACATTCAGAGTTAATAAAAGGAAAACATTGAAGCTTTGATCAAGGGAAGAGCAGGAGGTGGGTTTTGGTTTTTAATTTCTTCTTCATGATTTTACAGTTTATTAGTGCAAGGTTAAACAAGCTAATGGGTTCAAATTATAACAAAATAATTGCAGCGGTTTATAGAGCCACGACAAAATAACCCCCACTCCCCTTTTTAACCTTTCATCTTAGTCTCATTCTTATCTGTGAATTGCCCCTTTGCCCTCCTCTTCCACTTTGCCTGAAAAATAAGCAGAAAATACAGTTTACATTATGCCTGTACATACTTCTGGGGTTTCATACATCTCCAGAGGAAAGTGGATAAATAAATACACATTTTTCAATAGTTTTAGACCATTTGTTTAACATTGGCTAACTCCCCCATAACTAGCAGAAAATTATACATGCAAATCTAATTTTCTTGCTAACTTAAGTATCTCTTGGGAACCTCACTGGCTGCCTGCAAACTTTTTCCTAGAATCAGCGGTATCAGCAAAGATGCATTATGTTGCTAAAAGTATATAATGTAAAAAGTGAAGTAAAAAATGGAAGAAGACTTAAAAAGTAGGAGGAGATGGAAAAGGGAAGTACTATAAAGGGAAGGGCATCTATAAAGACAGAGAGGTCTAAGCCTTTTACAATAGAGGCAGTCTGAAATAACCATGGTTTCTTCTTTGAGTCGTGAGAATAGCTATTTTCTTGTTTAAAAGCTTAAAGAGCTATTAAGTTGGGCAAATCACTGGTAAAACAGCTGGAAATGTAAATAGCAATTTAAACAGTCCATTGCCCCTCAATCCAAATGTGGAATGTGCAGATCTACTTCAAAAAAGTTCCTCTGGTTTTATTATATTGTCAACGGTAAGAGGATTGAGTAGGCACCCTTTCTCCTGGGGCTGAATGGAGACGGTGTGCTTTATTTAGAAAATCCACTTTTTTCCCCCCCTTTTCTCATTTTTCTCACTTTTTTCCCTGTATTTTCTCCCATTTTTCTTTTTTCTTTTTTTTTTTTTTTCTTTTTTTTTCTGGTGGATTTTTTGAGTTTGGGAGGTTTTTTTGAGTTGTGTTTTTTTTTTTTTTTCCAAGTGAGCAGACGGGTCTCTAATTTTCACACCGTTCTCCCTTAGAGACCTCCTTCAATTGCACCATTCTTTCATTATGTGGAACTAATGAAGTGCTCTGCAACCTTTAGGTCTCCAAAGAATCCATTGCTCTAGGAATATAGTCCTTAAATAAAACATGTTTCATTGGCTGACTTCAAAACACTGTTCTTATGGGGGGGGAGGGAAGGGGGATAAATAATTGGCCTGGAATGACTGTGTGAAAAAAGAAGAAATTACATTGCACAATGCTTTTAAATTATAGTTACAGTCAAAGGATACATTCGGCAATGGCAGTTTTGGTTCTTATTCCTAGTAATTTGCCACAATTGGAACATAATTTTTTGAAGTCACAAATTACAAATCTTTTTATGACTATTGTCTTTTTAGTGCCTGTGTTCTTTTGAAAAGTAACGGGTTTTGTGGTGTAAAAAATAATGCAATGCCAGATCAATAAGACTAATAACTCAACAGCTGAGTTCGAAGGCTGGCTGCCTTGGGTGTCTGAAGAATAACACCTCACATTTTATATATTGCTTTTGATCTTCAAAGTACTCACCAAACACTAACTCGGTCATGTTGCTTGTTTATTCAACACGCAAAAGCATAGATCTATATTATCCATGATGTATCAGATACCTTATTCTCCCATGAATATTTGAGAGTATGAATGCAACTTATTTCAGTTTGCCATTGTGGACCTTGTAGAACATAGCTATTTCAAATCTGTCAAAGTCTCTTCTCTTTCTAAGCAATGTCTGCCCTCTGGCATTTTAAATTTATCTACCTTTCTTCTCTAAAGTGTTTAATTGGTCTGAGCTCTTTTTTTCCTTCCCTTATCCTAAAGCCACTATCCTTACAACTGAAATGTGCTCCCTCGTAATATCTTTGACTTTAAAATTTGCTTTTAAATTTAAGAAAAAAAAATAAATAAATGAAAGAGGGAGGAGATATGCCGGGGGAAATAAAGCTATAGTTCAACATAAGATTACTTATATATGTCGAGCTTGTATCTGAAGCCAGCAAAGAAATGTAAACATCTCAATTTTTATTAGCATTTATTTCCTTTAGCCTTGCTTATCTTTTGCTTAATTTTATTTGGTGCTTGATCTAATTTGTAGCATATTGCATTTTGGCTTTAGTAAACTGAAATAACACTATCAGCATGATTATTGTTATAGCACTGGCATGAGAGATTTGCTGGCTTAATTTCAGTGAAAGCTAGAACAAACTGTAATGTCTGTCTTTGTCTGTAAAACAATTTACATTTATAGAAACTGTTGTAATCGTCTATTTTTGAGTGAAAGGATTTCTTGGAGCATAACTTGTCCCAAATTTCTAGTCTAAAAATAATGTATTTAAGCTCCACTGAACAGATTAGAAAACAAAACAGTGTTTAATGAACATGGAGCCTTAGTTTTTGCGTGGCTTAGTTACACTCTTTAATTAGTTTCCACTGTATCTTGGTAGGACTGTACACTGTACTTTCAGACTGTGAAGCAGGAGTCAAGAGTATGGACCAAGTTGCCAAGGTCATTAGTAGCAACAGTTTCCCAATTCTGGACCCTGTCAAGTGGCCTGATTTCAAACATGCCCAGAGCTCGCAGTCCCTATGTTACGCCACTCTGAGTTGTATAATGGAGATACCTGAAATCCCTTTGAAAGTCTCAATTCTAAGTTTCCAAAATTTCCATGTGAACCTGATAAAGTCACTCAACCTCTCTGTATGTGCTTTCCCTTATCTTTACTCAGGGAGAATAATACCGTCTTACATTATGAGATCTAGTTCATGAATATTTATCAGTGTCTTTGTGCAGAAGAGTTGTCCAATGCTGGCCTCATAAATTATTTGGAAATTGAAAACTGGAAGGCTGCTGAAGTTACTATAGGTTGGTATAGGAGTAATTCTTGAGCTGTGCCCTGTCAGTTCCTTGTGTAGAGTAACATTTATGTAACTTTGGTACCTAGAGATAAAGTTCCTGTTGTGCTTTCTTCCCAAAACAATGTATGCAGTCCTAGGCTAACAAGCCATGGCTGGTGAGCAATGGGACTTCTAAGTGATGTACAAATGATTCCAACTGGCACAACTGACAGTGCTTGCAGTTGTTACCCAGCCACTCGTGGTATCCTTCCACTACAGATATAGTTGTGGACTCTACTGCATCTCCATTGTGTTCAGTTTGAACTAGGACATGTAGTGCAAGCTTCCCACAAGGCTGACACTAGTGCTTTGCATCCTGCAGAGGTGGTCATCTGCTGTTTAGATCTGGCAGCATTTGCACACCCAAACCTGAGTGCATAACTGAGGGACGAACAAAGACAGTAGAAAGCTCTATGTTATTCTGAGTTGTTGGGTTGGTCATGCAGAAGTGGAAAGTAGATGAGAATTGAGACCATGTTTGAATGTTTAATCACATAGTAGCTGAAGACAAAACCTACAAGGAAAGCTGTAGGAGGTAGGTGTCACCATGTTCAGTGTGAAGTCGGTAGACGCTGACATGTAGATTGTCTGTTTCTAGGTTTAAAGAGAGAAACCTGAGATGCTATGTTTAAAGCAGGGCCTGAATATCAACAAGATCTTACATGTGCTATCTGCAGTCTTGGTCTTGACCCAAGTAGGTATCTACATACACTTAATCTGGCCTTTTTGGTGTCCAAGGATTCTATACATTTGCTTGGCAATTGGTGGGATGAGTATTGTTTTTGCTTTTCTGCAATTCTACTCTAGTTATTTGATTTAAATGAACTCCAAATTATTTTAGATGTGTAATTAAAGCATGATCAGCTGAAGTACCATGAGAGTCTATCTGGAAGCTCTCAAGTAGTAAATATCTTCTGTTCCCTTTATTATCACTTAGTGATAGCATACATTTCCTGATTTCATGGACTTTCTGAGCACACCTTTGTGAGCTAGTCTTACTATTCTCTTCTGTAAGCTACTTTCACTGTAATTTAGTATACCTGTGTTAATCCAATCTGTCTCTAATGACACATTAATACTAACAAACTGCAACATTATTAATGGGTCTACACCATGCATTTCATGTAATTGAAAGGAGAAGCAGTAAACATATGAGACCAAACCCTGCTGTCTTTACAGCTATGTTCATTCAGTTGAACAGGATATTGTGCAGGATTAAAGTGAGTGGAATTTTACCCTTTCTGTATCAAGGCCTCCTGAGGATGTTGCATTTAATTCTGTTTTATAATCTTCTCTTTTATTTGGCATTTCACACCACCTAAAACTGCAGCTGCCTGACAGGAATTGTGTTAGTCTGAGCTTCAGCTATCTCATAGATAGCTTAGCACACTAAAGTATTGGCTGCTCTGGAGAGCCCTTAGGGAGAAGAACTCATTTAGAAGAAAATTATAATTGGGTTTTCTAAATGGTTGTGGAATTGTTTGTGTATATTTGGGTAGGATAATGTATTTTAAAAGCCTCTGCAAGTGTGGAACTGAGCAGGCTGTGCTTTTAAGGATGAGGTAGGCTGCTAAGCTGTCCTGATTCCTGATTTCTTTAAAGATGATTTCTGGGAAAACATGGAAATGTGAGATAAGCATTCTGCCACAGAGAAGCAGCAGGCTTTCAATATAAGGAATCTGGGGAGGACTGCTTACTTTCTGTGTTGGAGACAGGTCACTGCTGAGAACTTTATAGCAGTACTGGGAAAAGGGCCTGCCATCTGTATGAGCGTGGCCTGTGAGCCCTGGGCTCCCTGACAGCAACTGGAGTTGCACCTACAGTCAGCATAGGACTGTGAAATATAATCCATGGGACTGTGTGACAGGAACAGCATACCAAGTAGGATCACAACCCTGGACTTTATCAGGGCTAACTTTGGTTTTTTTAAACAATTGCTATGGGACATCTCATGGGAGGGTATTAGAGGATAAAGGGGCCCAAGATAGTTGATCTATATTCAAAGACCACTTTTTCCAAGCTCAGGATCAGAGCATCCCAGTGGGTAGGAAATCAAGTAAGGGAGCCAGGAGACCTGCATGGTTAAACAGGGAACCGTTGGGCAAACTCAAGTGGAAGAAGAGAGTCTGTAGATCTTGGAATGAAGGGATGGCCACTTGGGATGAATATAAGGCTGTTGTTAGAGGATGTAAGGAGGCAACTAGGAAAGCTAAAGCCTCACTGGAGTTGTGCCTTGCAAGGCAGGTCAAGGTCAACAAGAAGGGCTTCTTCAAATACATTGCAGACAAAACTAACACTAGAGGCAACATAGGCCCACTGTTGAATGAGGCGGGTGCCCTGGTGACAGAGGATACAGAGAGGCAGAGTTACTGAATGCCTTCTTTGCCTCTGTCTATACTGCTGGAGACTATCCTGAGGAGGCCCAGACTCCAGAGGAAGTCAGGTTAAAGGAAGAGTTTTGTTTAGTTGATGAGGACTGAGTTAAGGATCAGTTGAGCAGTCTGGATGTACATAAATCCATGGGCCATGATGGGGTGCACCTGTGAGTGCTGAAGGAGCTGGCAGAAGTTATTGCTAAACCACTCACTTTAGTAAGTCATGGAGAACAGGAGAGGTGCATGAGGACTGGAAGAAAGCAAATGTTATTGCAGTCTTCAAAAAGGGTAAGAAGGAGGAGCTGAGTAACTACAGACCGGTCAGCCTCACCTCCGTCCCTAGAAAGGTGGTGGAATAACTTATCCTGGGTGCTCTCTCCAGACATGTAAAGTACAAGAGAGTCATTGGGAGCAGTCAACATGGTTTTACCAAAGGGAAGTCATGTTTGACCAACCTGATAGCCCTTTATGAAGATGTAACCAGGTGGTAGTGCAGTGGATGTGGTTTATCTTGATTTCAGTAAAGTATTTGACATCGTCTCCCACAGCATCCTCACAACAAAACTGAGAGAGTGTGGGCTGGATGATCAGGAAATTAGGTGGATTGTTAACTGGTTGAAGAGAAGAAGACAGATACTTGTGATCAATGGGGCAGGGTCAAGTTGGAGGCCTGTAGCTAGTGGAGTTGCTCAGGGGTCAATGCTGGAACCAGTACTGTTCAATATATTCATTAATGACCTTGGTGAGGGAACAGAGGGCACTGTCAGCAAGTTTGCTGAGGATACTAAAATGGGGGGAGTGGCTGACACCCCAGAAGGCTGTGCTGCCATTCAGCCAGACCTGGACAGGCTGGAGAGTTGGGCGGGGAGAAATCTAATGAAATTCAACAAGAGCAAGAAATGCATCTGGGAAAGAATAACCTCATGTACCAGTACAGGTCAGGGAATGAACAGTTGGAAAGGGACCTCAGGATGCTGGTGGATAGCAGGATGAGCATGAGCCAACAATGTGCCCTCTCGGCCAAGAAGGCCAATGGCATCCTGGAGTGTATTAGAAGGGCTGTGGGCAGTAGGTCGAGAGACATTCTCCTCCCCCTCTACTCTGCCTTCGTGAGACCACATCTGGAATATTGTGTCCGGTTCTGGGCCCCTCAGTTCAAGAAGGACAGGGAGCTGCTGGAGAGAGTTCAATGCAGGACCACCAAGATGATGGAGCATCTCCCTTTTGATGAAAGGCTGAGGTAGCTGAGGCTCTTTAGCTTGGAGAAGAAAAGACTAAGGGTTGATCTCATTAATATTTATAAATATCTAAAGGACAGGTGTCAGGAGGGTGGAGCCAAGCTCTTCTCAATGATGTCCAATGATAGAATAAGGATCAACAGGTATAAGCTGGAACACAAGAGGTTCCAAAGAAACACAAGGAAGAATTTCTTCATTGTGAGGGTGAGGGAGCACTGGAACAGGCTGCCCTGATAGGTTATGGAGTCTTCTTCACTGGAGACATTCTAAACCACATGAGCTGCTGTGTGATATACTCTAGGTGGCCCTGCTCTGGCAGGGGGGTTGGACTAGATAATCTTTCGAGGTCCCTTCCAGTCCTTGAGATCCTGTGATTCTGTGACTTGGGGAACGTGAGGTAGAAGTAATAAACATTTGCTGACCTGCTGTTTTGATAAACTCTGCAAACTTGAGTTACATGAATTGCAAATGTCAGCACCCAAGGGTGTATAGACTTCGGGGTTTTGGGTTTTTTTTAAGAAGAGGAGGCATTAGTTGGTACTGAGAGTAGTATGAGGCAAAAATTGTAACAAATAAGAAGTTTCAACCACTTCTCAGTAAACAGAATAGTACTTCTGAACAGAGAAGTGTTCAAAGCAGGCAGAAGATTATTTTCCTCAGTGTCTTTTAAGAGAGAAAAGAGATTCTTTTCATAGAATCATTACAGTTGGAAAAGACCTTTAGGATCATTGAGTCCAACCTCTAACCTCACACTGCCAAGCCCATCACTAAACTAAACATCCCTCAGCACCTCACTGATGCATCTTTTAAAAATCCCCATGGATGGTGACTCCACCAACTCCCTGGACAGCTCATTCCAATGCTTAACAATCATCTTGGTGAAAAAATTCTTCCTAACATCCAATCTAAACCTCCTCTGGTGCAACTTGAGGCCGTTTCCTCGTGTCCTATCACTCGTTACTGGAGAGAAGAGATCAACCTCCACCTCACTACAACTCCGTTTCAGGTAGTTGTAGAGAGTGATCATATCTCCTCTCTGACTCCTTTTCTCCAGGCTAAATACTGCCAGTTCCCTCAGCTGCTCCTCATAAGACTTATTCTCGAGATCCTTCACCAGCTTCTTTGCCTGTCTCTGGACAACGAAGGATGTCACTATCTCACAACAGGATCTTACCTGGTATGTTGAGAAGCTCAGCATGATTCAACTCAAAACATGCTCTTTGTTTATTGCTGCTTAGTTCTATGGAAACTGAATTTTACATGTATTGCACACATTAAAACCCTAAACACATAACCGTATTCTTAGATCCAAGTTTTATGGTTTTTATTTGGCTAGTCTTTTGGACTAGACTAGAACTTTTTGGACTAGAACTTCATCTTCCCTGAGTGATGCTCACAATAGTGCTTAGCATCAACATTTTAAGTGTTTGAATATATGAAAATGTGAGGAGCACGGCTTATCCCTCCTTAAAGGAACCTACTCAGTCTTCTTGAAAGTTAAATGATATTCTGGTAGTTAAAGAAGCTTCATCCAAGTATTTTCAATATCACAATCTTTGGCTAATATGAGCATAGCTAGAGATGGCAACACAGTTGCATACTACAGGACTGTAAAAGACAATGCATGTTCTCTTATTGAACCTTTGTTTTATGGTGCCCCTCTGGTAGTCATTCCTCATCAGGTAAACACTACAGTCCTCAAGGCTATACAGACTATAGGCCTAACTTTCTGCTGCCGCCTACCTGATACACACTTGTCTGTCCAGTTGACAGGTGGAGAATTTTATATTCATTTGTCACAGCTGAAGAGGCCTAGACCACAGTCAAAGCAGGGGAGATGCAGGCTCCTTTATCAAAGCCGATCTCAGTTCAGCTGTGTTGAACAGAGTAGCTGAATTAAAATGTCATTAATTACAGGACAAATAATTACATGCCTTTTTATTTCAATATAGGCACCTACTGTGGAATAAAACTCTACTTGTTCAGCACAGGTTTTGTCTAGGATACAAGTTATTGTTGGTAATAGACCAGGCTTACTGGATAAAGTCATGGCTTGATCTAAGGAACCTCTTTATTGACATACTTCTTTCTTAAGATTAATCTTATATGGCAATGGGGTCTTATACTGTGGATCATGTGCAGTAAAGATTGCAGCTAAACAAGGGGATACTATGTATACATGTTAGCATACTGCAAATAAGCATGTTTTAGGAAATCTGTATGCAAATTTCCACTATGACATAGCTCCCCACTACACAGCTAGCTAGGACTTGGGTTGGTAAAAGGATTGGTGCCCTGACCTGACATTACCAGATGTTTTTGATGGAAGAGTTTTTTCTCCCTGCAGTAAACTGAGCAGATGCTGAAATTAAAAAATGTCTAATATTCAACAGCACTGGACCCTTTTCGTGGTAGAGCACATAAAGGGGAAGTCTTGAGAGCTGGTTGTTACTGTGAGCCTCCCTGAAGAATGCAGAATTACAAACCACTACACACTTTCGGTGGCAGGGTGGGTGGGTGGAGGAAGAGGAAAATTGCACAAGCAGGATGCATTACAGGTATTTTTCTTTCCCATCTGGATGGTGTCCTGAGAAACAACCTGAAATTGTTTGTGGAATTGTGGAGTCAGGAAAAATTTTGGTTGAAAAACTTCTGATGGAATTTTTCTAGAGTCTTTTTACTGCTGTCAATGCTTCAACTGAAACATTTTGGGTTCAGGAAAGGTCCAAAAGAACTGATGCAGGGATCTTACAGAATCTTACCGTGGCCTGGCAAGATGTTCTGCCAACTCACCAACCTCTGCAGCTAGTTGACCAGCTGCAGTTGAAATTTTCAGTCTCTGGAATTCTTGGGGCTTCTGTGAGTGTTTTTTCTTGTTTGGGTTGTTTTGGGGTTTGGAGGTTGGGGGGGATTGAGAGGAATGTAAGCACGGCTCTGAATTGGAACAAAAATAAATTTCCCCGTGTTAAGTCCTCTCTGAACTCAACATTTTCCTCTGAACTGCTGTCATGGTATGTCCTACAGAGCAGAGAGGACTGATTATGTGGATTAGAGCCACATTACTTCCCACATCTGGTTTTGAGCTAAGCTGAAGGATAAAGGGACTGTGAGCAGAGGCCATGGCCCCTTCTCTTTATCTTGCAATATACGATTCTGAGCCTGCTGAGACAGTCTTTGCAGAAGTCTATATGCAAGAGTAGTCTTGCTGATGAATCTGTGCAGGTTTCAGTGTTCCTTGCATGTTTAGGGCCTTGATTAGACCAGGAAGGTGCAAAGATAACTGACTAGAGATTGTGGGATAACAGTAGGAAGGGAACAATAGAAAGTACCTCTGCATGAGTGCCCTAATCAGGGCTTTGAAGAAGAAATCAGAGCCAGCTGTAGTCATTTTTGAAGATCACTTTAAAAAGACTGATCACAAAATGTTTTCTAAAACAACACAAAAGCTTTCTTATCTGTTGGGTTACTAGAATTCTTGTTGCTCTCCTATGCAGTTAGAGCAGTTAACAACTATCCAGAATTAAAATTGAAAATGTCTGGCATAAGCCTAAAATACCCAAGACAGTACTTTCATCTGAGTTGCCTTCCTTTTTAAGACTCTGCAAACCTGGGTGATCAAAAGGATAGCATGATAAAACAGCAGCAATATAACATATTTCTTGGCAACTACAATAACCACCAAAACTCATTTTGGGAGTAACTGTGCTGCCAATGACAAGAATGTAATGGTAAGTAATCTGTACCAAATCAGGAACCAGAACTCATATTAGCATAAAGCCACTGTTTTGAAGGCTTCTGTGGGGTCATTGAGTTAAAATTCTGATCCTACTCTGATCTAAAGTTAGTAGATGGACAAAGAGTAACAGGATCCTGCTCACTTCATCTCCTTTGTAGTCAGAATAGGATTCAATGCTGATGTTTAAGTACGTCCTACATCTTTCTGTGAAGTCCAGGTAAATATGCTGTGTCTTCCATCAGATGGTATGTGTTTTGTTTAAATGGGAAGGTGTCCTCACCATCCATCCTCTTTCTCTAACATCTACCGGCACAGAAATCTAAACAGCTACTGTTTCCCTAGTCTTCCTTTTTTTTGCTTGGTTTCCATTTTTACCTTGACATTTTCCTTCTGGCTCCCTTATGCCTTTAATTCCTAAAACCAAACCATTTCAGAATGCTGCTACCCATCCCCTTGTGAACACAACAACACATCACCACCTCTAAAAGTATTTTGGCTATAGAGTTAAGAAAGATGTGCTTTTCAGATGTATGTTTCCACAGATTCTTTTTTGCACCTGCTGTGGTGTAATCTCCTAATGGGTAGTACATACAACCTTGTTCTATGCAACTTCTCTTGCAGCTTTTATAGACGTCCCTTATTCTTTTTAAAGGTAAACTGCTGTACCCAGCCTCCTGCATAACACAGGTCATGAACTGTTACCCAGCTCTTTATGTGTCAAGTCTTCATTCAGCTGTTTGAGGTGTTACCTTTGTCTTGTTAAAACATGCCTTTTACTAGGATGGAGTGAGTATCAGTAATTGAGGATCTTCTGTACTTTACTCTTTGTGGTGATGATGATATGTTTCAGCTCTTACTTAATGTTATCATCATTCTCTCTCAGTGGTTACAACTCAAGCAGGAAGAAAAAAAATATTCTGCATTACACTTCATACAGACTTCCCCCATCAGCTGCTAAAGCATTTTTCTGAGTGGAAGACTGTTCATAAGACAGTTAAGGGGAAAGCAGCTTATGAATTTGTAGATACGTGATGTTCAATAAGATATCTCATTATCCATTGTATTAAAAGATTTGCAGGTTGAAGAAAATGTTTTTGTATGAGTTTTAGTCTTTTTTTTTTTTGTCACCTTGGCAATGAAAGAGTATGGTCAGTTGGATGAAGCAGGTGAAATATTTTGAAGGAATGTAATATCACAGTAGAAACAGAAAATCAGCTGTCCTCAAGCATGGATTTCTTCAAAGTTTGGCACTGACATATTTTTTTGGACAGAATATCCAAATTTACCACTACTTCCACAAGGTTTCAATCACTGTCTCACTGATGAGAGACATAAAATTGTGATTTTCCCAAAAGCTATGGGACAAATATCCCCTTTTAATGTTACAGCAGCTACTATGTAATTCCCCATTCTCTCCAAGGAGAAAGGAAAATGTTCTCTTCTCAGACACTAAAATGTCTTGCACAAAACTTTCATTATGGATTATGGCAGACTATTTTTTTTTTCCTTCCAAGTACAAGGACAAATCAATAACATACTTCAACTACATGCTGCTACTTAACTTCTGGGAAACTTAGATGCTGTATTTTCCTGCAAAGAAGTAACTCAGCATTGAGCACATGCAATTGAGCTATGCATGTCCATTGCCTCTAGTCTCAAAAGCTCCCCCTAAGTATATGTAGAAATGCAAAATGGTCTATATTGCTTTGAAGAGCTGGTTTTATGTTGTTCTTTTCTTCCTAATAGAAAAGAATTAAATAAAGTTTGGATATACATGGTTTGGAGTTCAAATTATATATGTTCACAGCACAAATTCTGGTACAATGACTTCCTTGTCTGCTGTCTCAGGGAGCCAGGTTTCAGTTGGTCCTTCATATTGCACTTCAGGGAAAGAAAAGAACTTGAGTTAAATTAAAAGATTCCCCTATCATATGTCTCACTGGCCTCATGAAAGCCCTAACTGGGGAGACAGACAAAGTTTAGTATGTTATTTTATAAGGTGCTGTATTAGTACAGTGATAGACAGGCCCTAATTCAGTGGGCTTGCTCTGTAAATTGGCAAGATCGACAGAAAGAAGACAAACGGAAACACAGAGGTACAACAATTCATCTCAAGTTTTGCTGCTGTGATTCCTAGCCCTGTCTATTGCTTGTGTTGCTTCCTGAGGCAGTGTTGGCCCCAATATCCAGGTGTTCATAAATAGCAAACAATGAAACCAAATAATTCTGCAGATGCTGTTCCATCTTCTCGAAGTATTTTTGGAATGGTGCTTGTCTGTGGGAGAAGGTGTTCTGAAACTGAGGCTACTGCTCTGCAGCCAAGCTTCTATGTATGCCCTTGGCCTTCCTGGTATAGAGGTGTTCGTGGACCTTCTACTCTATAAAGAAATGGGTCCTAATAAAACATATCTCTTTTATTATCATTATTATTTTATTGGTATATTTCCCAAAAGCTTTAAAGACATTGGTATGGAAGAACATTAGAAGTCCATGCAATCCATTAATGTGCAGGCTGTTGTTGCAGGCTGCCCAAAGGTTTTCAAGCAGAGCTCAAGTGCATCAATAGAGAGCTTAAACAAATGATTCCTAGGCTAAGCCCCTTTCAGCTCATGTAGGTTTTGGCTATCTAAGTTATACAGAGCAGATTTCCAGTTATGAATCTGACTCTTAGTTTCTACATTGGAAGAAGCTGCTAGGTCACTACTTCTAATATTAATTTTTTCACAGAAGCATCTGTGCAATTGATATGGGGATGATGTTAGATGATGATAAACAAGCACAGAAACATAATCGGAGTAAAAAAGGTGAAAAATCTCGAAGATCCCTTTTCTAAGAGATTTTTTTTTTTCCCCTTAGCAAGGAAAACTGTTGAAAAGACCCTCCTGGAAATATTCAGCCTGGCACTCTAGAACATATTCTTCATTGCATGTGACGATCCTGACTTCAGGTTCAGACCCTCTTTTGATAAGCATTGTACTATTGTATTTCTTCACATGTTATGTCAGTCAAGATCTTGGTTTAAAATAAAAAAGCAAGCTTGCTAGAAGATGGACACTTGATATGAGGGCTCTTTAGCTTTCAATTGCATGCCACCCTTGGAGTACACAAGGACATATATAGATAGCGCAGTATTTGGATCAAGGTCACTCCCTTCCCTGAGTGCCATGCAGGTAGCGTTAGTACTGTACAGATTATAAGTGCAAAGAATGAGGGAAGATAAAAGGCACAAGTGCAGCAATTTCTGTGAGAGTAACTTTGTAGATGGCAGTTAACGTGATATAACACCTGCTGGAGAGCAGGTCGCCAAGGCAGTTGGAGCATTTTGTTGCTTTAGCAAACCTTATTACACCATGACTTTTCTAAAGCTGAGTTCCTTCGGTTTTAGACATTTCTAGTGAACTCCTTCATGGAAAAGAAACTTTTGGGATAATTTGTCCCATGAGAAATTGTAGCGTGATTTCATGACACGCAATGACAAGGCTAAATATTATTTATAATTTTTTTAGTAAGAAGACTTAGCTTTACTTGTTGCCCGAGACAAAATTCGTGAAGTGCTTGAAAATCAGAGTCTTTCCAGAAAGATCAGCGTGTGGAGTTAACAAGGTAAAGGTCAGGGGATGTAATTATTGAGATCATCACCAGTCTGCTACAACACGCCGTAAAGCTCACTAGGTGGAGCTCTAAGGTACCAGGTCATCCCTCGGGGACCCACAGGAAGGAAACGCTCGGTGTAGGCAGGGGAAGATTTCGAGCGTGGAATTCACAACTGCACCTCAAAGCAGGCACACAAAAATAAGGGTCTGGAATTAAAATGATAATACTCTTGCCTCACTCTGGAAGGATTAAGGGCGAGAATCATAGACGGGAATGCCCAATTCAGAAAGCAAACAGCTTTTGCGCCGTGCACTAGTTATTTAGTTTCATGAAGGAAAAAGATAGTGGTGTGGGCTCGCTCTTACTAGTCAAGCAGCTGTGCTGAGCAACCTTTCTTGCGTTTCCTTCCCATTTCTGCAGGCATGGAAATACTGATCGGTGCTACTCTCTGAGCAGGAGCATTGTACTGAAACATGCATAAATTCGGGGGGAACTTGACAAAAAAGAGGCATCTAAGGCTATGGTGGGATGTATTTATCATGTGGATGACAAGTGGCTGTCGCACACAACGGACGACCTTGCTGGGGAATTAGGAGGAGTTTAGAAAAGCTTAAGTAGCAAAATATTTCGGGGAGGGAGGGGCGGCTGTGAAAAAGAAAAAAAAAAGTGTAAAGTGAATAGGTGTGTAAGGTCCTAACCCGAGATGTCGGCAAGCGATTTCCGTCCTTTAAAAACAATCAGTCTTGAAGAGTCCAGGGTCATGAAATTGGCCTCCGAGGGGGCAAATTTCTCATGTTTGATTTTTAAACCGACGGGATCTTCTCCTTCAGGTGGTGGTGACACACTCGTGAGCACGTATCTGCAGCAAGGGCAGTGAACAGCTTCCCTGATGATTTCGGGGAGAGCATCTCGACTGGGCCGGACCAGAGCTACGCGGGTCACCTGCGGGAGCCGCCGTTGCTTTGAGTGAAGCGAGGCTCGGAGGGGGCAAGACTAGGGGAAGGCTGGCGGGGTGACGGGCAGGAGAGGAGCAAAGCCCCTCTGCGGCAAAGCCCTCGAAACGCTGGAGAAAACCAGCGGCGCCTGGCAATGACCCGAGGCAAGTGGGAAGGGAGGCAGGCGAGGCCAGGGGACAAAAAAAAAAGTTTTCTTTTAGTGTGCGCCCAGGAAGGGGGGTAAAATCCCTCTGAGTGGTTGTCAAGGAGATGGGCGGCCGGGATGGTCGGCCCGTCTGCCGTCAGAGCCCGCAGCGCGGGGCTGGCGGCGGGGGGGTGGGGGACGGGCGGACACGTTTCCTCGCGGCGCGGGGCACGGGGGCTGCAGCCCCGACAGCCGCTCCCAGCCGCGGGGGGGCGCCCTCCTGGGGGGTGCGGGATGTTCCCCGAGGGGAACAAAGCCCGGGGCGGGCGCAGCGGGGACTGGCGGGGGCGAAGCCTCTCCGCGGGCTCCCTACCTGCTGGGGAGCCGCGCGCGGCAGCTAGCGGGGGGCGCGGGCATCGCGCTGATAAGCAGCACACGCCTCACTAACAAGACAGCTCTCGGGGCGGGGAAGAGTTCAATTGCTCCGCCGACCACCGCCCCCCATCCCCGCCGGCGGCGGCGGCGCTGGCGCTGCTGCTGCTGCTGAGGGGCAGTGTCGGGGGCGACGGCGGTGTCTCGCCTCGGCCCGCCCCGGCCCGCCCCGGCGGCCGGCCCCGCCTCCGCCGCGGGAGCCCCGGCGAATCAGCGGGGCGCTGTCAGGGCGTCAGCGCCGGCGGCTCCGCGCGGCCGGCCCTGAGCGCGTCCCTTATCCGCAGACAGGCACCGGGGGCCGGGGATCGCATCATTATCATGGGCACTGTTTGCTTTTCGCGGCGCTGCTGTTTGCTTTTCGCTCTCGCCTGGGCCGGCAGGTTGGCGGGAGGCAGCGGGGGCGCAGGTAAGAGGGGGGCTCCGCCGCCGTGCCGCCTTCCTCGGGCTGGGGCGGCGCGGGAGCCGTGGCCCCGGGGGGACCGTGGTTGTCCGCTCTCCTCTCCCCGGTGTGAAGGTGTTTGAGGGGGAGGTCACTTCTCGCCGCTCGTAGTGCTGAGGGTGTTGGAAGTTGCGGTGGGGAAGGCGTTTCCTCGCGTGTTTGACACTGCCAGAGCCAAGGGACGTCTGGAGGGAGAGACGGGGAAGGAAAAGTTACTTTCCTTAAGTGGCTACGAGATAAATCTGTGCTGAACCCTCGAGACTCCGCAGGGGAAGCGTTGCCTGTTAAATCTTCACAGGTTTTTTTGCCTGTCTGTGCATTAACCCAAAGTCCTGGTGTTTCTTAAGAGCCATGCTCGTATCTCTTTAATAGCAGTAATGATGTTAAGCCTCGCGCCGGTGTTTAAAAACAAATACAAGGAAAAAAAAACCAAAACCTCAAAACCTAAACACCCAAAACCCAACTCCAAAACCCCACCTGTCTAGGAATGTTGTAAATAATTTCTCAAAGATGTGTGTGCAGTCTCTGAAGTTGTGCTAGAAAAAATCCTTTAAGGTGAAGTAGGGGCGGGGGGGGAGGGAGGTGTGGGTAGGGAAATCCCTTTTCCTCAGATGCAAGGCTTTAAATGCAACAAAATGAACGAAGTCGGCGTAGAAGTTCTTAAAGTCCAAGAACTGCAATGTGAGATGTGAAACAGAGCGGGGGCTCATATTTGGTTTTGCCCTTTCATTTGACTCATTGGCATTCACGCCTGACTCCCAGGCATCCTCTGGTTGCTGTGAAATGTCCCCCTTGGCTCAATGCAGTTTTAATTTTTGACGGCATTATAAAGAGTCCAGCTGTCACTTTTGCTGATCTTGGTGGGAGATGGGTGCCGGTTTAATGAGTCACAAGTATGAACCACAGCTTCTTCTAGTTCTTTTTTTTTTTTGGTGTTTTTTGTTGTTGTTGTTCTTTCTTTCTTTCTTTCTTTTTTTTAAAGGCAGAAAACTCAACCTTCTTCTCTTTTTGTGCTTGGCTGAATCTGTATGTGATCTGGACAACACCCTCGGACCCCCTAACCTAATTCACATAAATCACAGCTAAATCAGAACCGGCTCAGCGGTTGAAATGAACAAGAAAGAAGGAAACAGGTTACAGTAGCCCTGCGTTTCGCCAGAAAAAAAAAAAAAAAGCAACATTCTGCGTTTTGTTCCCCTCTTAATAATAATAACAACAACAATAACAACGATAGAGCGAGCATCCAGGCAATTCCCTTGCTAGGGACCACGAGATGCCCCGCGGGGCCGTCTCCGTCCGTCCCCCTCGGAGAAGTTCTCTGCTGTGTGCCATGCCGCAGGATCTGCTCATCCTCCCCTCCCTAAGTAGCCCCCTCCTGGCCCCGGTGACTTTGAAGGATCCGGGTGTTATCACTGGAGATGGCTGAGTGAGCACTTCTGAAACAATTAGCGTTAGGATTTCGAGCTAACAATAACACTGTTTTCACTTTAGTGCTCCTTTTTTGGAGGCTCTGTTAATCTAATTGGCATGAAACCAACTGCACACGTCTCCCCACCCCCCTCCCCCCGTAGCACCCCTCGATACTTCCTCAAACTATGGTGGGGGAACTCAGCCGGTTATGCCCCGGCTGCCGAGTCGTCCCTCGGGGCAGAGCGCTCCCCTGCCCGCCAGCTTTGCCTCCTCCCGGCAGCCCCAGATGTGCCTCTGGCATGAGACGCTGAGGAAATCTGCGAGGTGCGTTACTGACGGGTAGGACGCGGCTGACGGCACGGCACGGCCCAGCCCGGGCTGACGGCGGCGGTATCGCCCACTCCGCCCCCCGGCGCCCCTCGCGAAGGGCACTACGGGGCACAGAGTGACCGGGGAACGTGTGCGGGGAGGCAGGGCTTGAAATGTTAACAGCACAGTCCATCCCTGAAGAGGTCGAAGCTTCACCCCCCCACCCCGCCTTCTTCTTCTATGTTCACTTCATTAACATTCCCACGACTACCAAATCTCGACTTTCTCTCATCCTTCTCCCACCCTCCCCCATCCTCTTTAAATCCGGGGGAGAAAACGAATGCCCATCACTGAAATGTTTGTAAAGGCTTCCTACCCTGAAAACAAGAAAAGCGGGCTGGGTCCCCCCTTTCAGAGTCTGCCTGTAAGGCACCCGCCCGAGCAGGGATGGCTGCTGGGACCTTATCCTTCTCAGGGAGTTCTAGTCCATAGAGATGATGTTATCGCAGGTTGCTTTCTCCGTGCTAACTTACCGCGTTTCTCATGGTGTTTGGTTTTTTTTAATCTTAATAATTTTTTTTCTCATTCCCCTGCCAGCATAGCTTATTTAAACTAGGGTCTATCTTTCTAAATGAGAATCTCTTTGCTAGAATATGCAAACGGGCTTTTTGCCCCCTCCTCCTACAGGTCATTGAAATACTCTCCTGTTACTGAGATGAGGGTCTCCAGTACCAGACCTATACAGCAGATGCTAATTTCTAGTACGTCTAATGATTTCCTAATGCCGAAAGGTGGGACTGAGTCCCTCCAGCTTGGCGGAGCAGTGTTGGTAAAAGACTTAAGGGGAACAACACCTTGGTTTGTTCAGTTATTTAACCTTAGGTATTCCTGAACCCATGATGACGCTCGGCAGGCAGCAAAACAGCTTCTCAAAGGGGAGCATCTCTACTTGACGGTTTTCCATGTCTTAGGTCTCCCTTCTTATCTGTCCCCTTGGGATTCCTTCTGTGCTTCCAGATGTTGACGAGTGCGCAGAGGCTACGGATGACTGTCACATCGATGCGATTTGCCAAAACACACCAAAGTCCTACAAATGCATTTGCAAGCCAGGCTATAAAGGCGAAGGGAAACAATGTGAAGGTAAGGACGGCTCGACTCCTCTCCTATCTCTCCTCCCCTCCCTTCTCTTATTTGTTTGCTCTTCAAAGCTTTTGTAAATAGCTGGATTCCTGAAACGATTAATGCAGATTTACAGCTGCTTAACCTCAAATCTCGGTGTTTATTGGCACGCCTCCCCAGCCTCCCTACCCACACACCCCCCCCACCCCCCCCCCCCCCCCCGCTGCTTTGGCTAATTGTCAGGCATCGCAAACATAGGGTCCGCCTGCCGACTCTTAAAAATAAAATCAATTGCAGAAGAGGGGGCGTTCCCCTCCCGGGTTAGCACCGGGCCCGCTGCCGCCGCCAGCTCGAAGCGCTGCGTTGAGCACGTGCGCCTACCGCGCCGGGCCGAGCGAGGCTGGGCTGCGCCTCGTGTTTCCCCGGCAGAGAACTTGCGGAGCGGGATCAGTCGCGGTGGCCGTGGCGGCCGGGGGCCGTCCCTCCCGGCTACAGGCGCCCGGGGAGTCCTCACGCGTTCTCCCCCCGGCCCGCCTGACGCCGCCCCACCCGGGCCCGCTATTGCGGGCTTGGCCCAGTGGCGCTCCTTGTGTCCTCCCGGGGCACAAGGAAGCCTTCACCTGCTACCTGGACAGTGTGTCATCCTGCTTGCCGAGCGAGAGCTTCGTTCTGCCATGGACAGCTGGTGGGGGGTTTTTTTTGTGTGTCTCAGCGCGAAGAGAACGCTGGAGCTTGATGTTCTTGGATGCTACACACGTGCCACAGTCATGTACTTTTGAGTCTGTGGAACACTGTTTCAGAAGGAACTATTATAGATTGTTGCACTCACACAGAGCTAAAAAAGTTGTTTTACTTCTCTGTGTCCTTACATCAATCCTTGCAATTGAAAAAGAACTGGTATATTTTATTAGGTACCATGTACACTCATATTTCAGCTTTTATGAACTCCATCTTGTCTATTGAACCTCAGCAGAGAGATTGTTCTCTGGTGAAAAAAACAAACATTGTAATCACAGCAGAATCCCTTATGAATAAAAAGCATGAGATTATTATTTTTCCCCTACTTGTAGGTGCTTGGCAGCTATAAAAATTCTCCTTCCAGTTCTCTTTATAGCAGACTGAAACTTTCTCAAAATGTATATGGCCAGTCCATTAAAAAGATTAAAGACCTAGAAATGACTTTGCTGAAGTCTACAAAAATTTGAAACTGCATATTATTCTCCATGGACTTCCAAAGTGTTTGTTCAAGTGCCCTTGTAAAGCATTTTTGTGGTTGTCATATTTTTTCTGTCTTGGGCTTAAATTGACAAATTCCTACTGTCCACCTCTTGGTGCTCTAGTGTCTCTGAGCTGCTGTTCACTTGGAAGCCAGAATTTCTTTCTTGCAGACAGAATAATCATTCAGCACCACTTCTTCCTCTATCCATCTTTTTTAGGGAAAGAGCTCTGTGCAGAGAAAATATACTCAAGGCCACAACTGTGGAAGTTACAGCATTCTTAGAGTTGGTACTGCTTGTTGGATTGGTTTTCCACATCAAAAGTTTCCTTAAGCTTTAACTACTCATATTTTAGCTGTTCAGCTCTGTTTAATGGTAGATCTGGCTGATACTCATTTAATACACGTATTTGCCTCTGTTTGAATGACATCAACTCTGTAAAAAGAGAAAGGCCAGTAAGTAGTAAAATGTACAGAATCATGGAATTTCTGTGACAGAAAACTCTTACATCTGATGGAATGTAGTGTCTAAAGAGCTTGATAAGTAAAGTAAGCTGGGGCAGTCTGCAACACATTCTGCTTGGATATTAATTGTTCAGTGTTAGGTAAATGAATGTAAAGTGTCTAAACTAGGTGTTACTGTGTGTGATACATAACTTTTTTTTTTTACAGTTCTAAAGATTTTGCATCAGCTCTGTATCTTTTGTAATTAATATCAAACTTTGGCATAAGCAGAAAGCTTGAAACATCTTTTGGATGCTCGCTTTCTGTATCTTATTTTAGATCACTCATATAGTACCTCTTAATTTAATCTCTAAGTTACTTTGACACTTTCTTACTGGATTTATGTGCCTTCAGTGGCAGGCAGATATTATGTCCTTTTTGTTAGGCAAAAAACCTTAAAACTTATAGAGGTGAAGAAAGGATCATATAAGTCAGTGGCAGATCTAAGGTCTGCTGTTCACATGGAGTGGATTTATTTTGCACCCTGAGGTCAAGTATTCAAAACCTACAGAAATAAATAGACTAGCAGCATTGATTGGTAATTAATATTCTGTCCCAAGAAAGCACCTGTAATTAGCCTTTTAAGTTTATTGTTTAAGTTAAAAGAGATTGTGTTTGTAATAACAAAGACGAAATATACCAAATGTTTTTTTCATTGTGCCAAAACCAAAGCTGAGTCATTAAATGATCCTGAGTCTTTATAACTGAGCTTTTCTGAATAAGCTTTTTGAGCATTGAAACTAGTTACTGATGAGAAAAAGGTCTTTTGTACAGATAATGTGTCTCTAAGTTTGTAGCAGACTACCTCTATTGCTTCACATCTAAAGAACATTCACTGTAGCATAACTAACTTGCTTTTAGTGCAGGCTCTCACATACAGTCAGATGTTACTAAACAAACAGAATTGCAGTGGTGCAGGGAACTTAAAGAAATAGTACTATATGAAAGAAATTATATCATCAGTTTTATTCTAATAATTTTTAGTGAGCTGCCAGTTTAGGTTATACTGTGGCGTTACAATTAATTTAGGACCCGTGTGTGTATGTAATTTACTTTAAACATCAGTCTTAAATATTACTTTAATTCACTTAAAATCCATTTTTAGAGAACGGGATGGAGGATGGGGGCTAACATGGTTTGGATGATTCTAAAGCTTTATCAAAGCAACGAAGCACATATTTGTACAAATATGTCCAGTATGTGAATATGTATTTAGTGTACTTTTTTGTATTTATTTATAGAGGGTTTTATTGAAAGAAAATGAATATTTTTAAAAAATGGAATCTTTTGGCTAATGCAGGAAATGTGAAGCCCAGCCACTCGTGCAGGATTTTGTGCATGTTTTGCTGTTCTGACCTAAGGAGCAAGGAGAAATACGTAAGACAGAAACATTCCTTTAAGGACATGTGGAGAGCTCTAGCAGCAATTATTCTGAAATACAACATTTCTTGACAGGCTATTAGATTACTCTAGCAGGGAATTTATTTCTGAACTTTGCGTTTCTCCCAAAATGTCTTTCGGATTGGGTTTCTCCTGAGTTTCTGAGCATTGAGAGTGACTTCACAGTTTGCAGATCTACCCTACCTTTTTTCTTTCTTTTTTTCTGAGTAGCCTTCTTGCCTGAACCAACTGACCTATTTCTTTCCACAGAGCACAGTTGTTTCTCCAGACGTAAGGGTTGTGCGTTCTTCCTACGTCTTATCTCCTGCTTCCCTCTGTAGATTTCAGTTTACCTTTTTTTCAACTAGCCATATTTTGCCAAGCCATATGGTCAGCATTACTGTTATGATGTTTCCTCATATCACATAGTATACCGATATCCTTTGACTATAAATTCTCTAGTTGGCATTTTTGTAGGACAGAATAATGTGTCCAGCACAGGTCATCTTTAAAAAAAAATTTGTTTTCAATTGTCCATTTCTATTCACTGTACAAAATCTATTCACTGATAACTGATTCAGTTGCCCCAGCAGGCATACTGTTACCTAGAAATTTTGTGATTTTAGTCAAATCAATATCTCAAGTGCAGCAACCTGCATTCTGCTGCAAGCATGCTTTCCCTCTTACTGGGTTTTTGTCTTCAACCTTCTCTACAGTGACTTTTGGTCTCCCTGCAGGTTGATATCTCAATAAAATTTTTAGCTGGAAAATTGTCTCAAAGCGATGCAAATTCCAGAAGATTCAAAAAGTTTCCAAGTCCTGAGGTTCCCTAGGACTTGTCAAGGCCTCTTTTGTTACCAATGCCAGTGTTGCAGGTTTGCTGTTGTAAGATGTTCTGTCACTGAACAGTTTATGAAGGGGTTTAGCTCTTAAACCTTGTTATTTTTTTCTGCCCATGCTACTTCTCAGGCTATTCCAAACCCTCACATCATTAATAATTAAAATACTCAGTATAATTTTTGGTTGATTTTTGTCTGTGCCTATTTTATGTTCAGTTAGTGTGATAAGTTTGTTCTCTGTTTTAAACATTTTTCCCCTTCAGCCTAATGTTTATCCTCAGCGTGGCTGTAATTTCAGTGAGTTGCTCTGGCTGTAGTTTCTTTTTCATTTACCTTAAATTTAAGACTCTAGTATGTAGATAATGTGATTAGGTGGATATGACATTTTTCTTAAGACACGTTCATTGGCACCATTGCTTCTGAGTTGCAAAACTGCTATGAGCTTTCCCACATTGAGTACATTTTTTACTGGTGTGTTTTTTTTCTGCTATCTTTCATGGTATTTGCATAACTGTTCTTCAGTTCTTTTAGTAATTAGCCTCATACAATTTTCATATTTCTTGAATTCTTTGTACAGATGACAAATGTTCACAACTTCCAGCTGTTTGTTGGGTTGTTTTTTTGTTGTTTTTTTTTCTTTTTCTTCTGCTGTGAAGCTCCATAATGATGTTGATGGACTTCTCATTGCAGGCAGCATACATGTACCATAGCAAAGTATCTTGGCAGAGTCCACCTTGAGACAGGTTTTCTGCTCATCATGGAATTTTGTGCTATCAGAAGCAGTTCTGCTCGACTTCTAGTTAAGCAGGCCTATGCAGTTCTAGTGATGTAAGTTTGTCACTTGCTGATGTAGCTTCTCCTGATTTAAGTCATCATTCCAGGAAACAAGCAGTTGGTGATGGTAATCTGCAAAGGGAACTGTTATTCTTGATTACCCCCATGATAGTACCTCACTGTGTTTAAGGGTGATCCAGTCTCCTTGTAAGATAAACCGTTCCTACTCCAATCACAGGTTTATTCAGTCGCACAGCAGGTCACGTTCTGCATATATCCATTTGGAAACACAGACTAATTGTCTTTTCTGAACCCCTCTGCTCATCTAAGAGCTGCTTAGCTGAAGGAGGCTTCTGGAAAATGTACAGCCAAACAACCTAGCAAGACATCTCCTAATCTGAGGCTGATAGTTCTTAGTCTGTGTATGGTGAGTGAAAATACTCAATATGGTATCTGGAAAAAATGCTTGTATTGATATACCTAGATTTTGCACTTTCCATTGATGTTCTGTGATGTCTGCCTTTATCTCTGACACAATCTGTTGATGCAGACAGAAAAGTACAGATGATCTCTGAACTGTTAACTAAAAGCCACTATTCTGAACTAGGAATTCTGAGTTTGAGGAAACAACAGGACAGTGAATTTCTTGCTTTGGCAAATATTTGAGACTCTTGGGTCTATCACATGCTATTCTGTCTTCGTGCTGCCAGTGCAATAATGTCCCTAAGCCAAAATTTGAACTACTTGTGGTGTTTCCAGCAATGTATTTAAGTTTAAAATGATAGCTCATTGCATTTACAATCACTCAGAAGTGGTATAGGTAAACCAGTCATTATCACTTACAGTAATTTTGTGCATGTGAGGCCAAGTTTCTTCTTATACCCCTTTATTAGATCTGTTTTTGAAGGATTTTAAGTGAATTTTAGTGACTGGAAAAACATATATAAAATGTATCTCCTCATCACTCTCCTTTGAATAATAATGATTGCTTCTCCAGACTTGACTTAATATCCTTCTTACAATTTTAATCTGATCACCTACTTTATCTTTCTTTTTCTTAAGAAGCCTGTCTAGCTTATTTGATTTAAATTTTACTGTAGTCTTTTAAATATCTGCTGTGTTCTTCTGATGCTATTCAAAACTGAATTCAGGTATTGTGACAGGCCTGCTCTGAATGATCAACCTGGAAACAGCAGACAACATTTCAGAGCTCTCATTTCCAAGCTCCTGGTCCAGTATGTTGCACTGAAGCCTCTTCTTGTCTGCCGGTAATAAGTACAGGGCTTCTGGATGTCTTTTAAATGGGACTGTGATACTGTTTCTTCTAAGAGCTCCATAGTGTCCTGTCAATCCACTCACAGCAATTCTCTGTGAAGTGGACCATCTTTATCAATGTTGTCATATGACAGTAAAGGAACTCTATTGGGTGTCTTTGGTTTCTGAAACTTGGGTATCTTGATGCTTGCACAACTCTAGTGGGCTTCAGCTTGTGCTGTCTATCTCACTGCTGAATTACAGTGATGCCATTGAACAAGACAGCTTAAGTGACTTCTTTCTGATTGATGATTCTAATTGCAATAGAAGGTGAATTAATTCACTCAAGGAAAAGTCATCCTCTGGGATCTTGCAAATATTAACTCATTTCAGGCTAAATATTATCACTACATCCATAGTCTTACTGTTACTGCTCGCAAAGGTGATCTGGGAAGCTGCTTTGGTCAAATCCACTAATAATATCTAGTAATATCCCACCAAATATCTCTCAGGGTTTTCCAAGTAGCTGTGTTGGTGTGTTGTGGTGTTTTTCCCCTGAAAAAAACACCACAAATATAGTGTATTATTATTCACATGGATTATAGCTTCCCTCTGAGTGAGCAATTGTGCTGATTTCGCTGAAAGCATCTTCCAGAATCATGCAGTAGATGTCAAAAAACAAGGGACAGAGAATATAAACCACCTTCTTTGATTTCAGCTAGTAACTACTTGGTTTTGGTTTTGTTTTGCTCCCTCTCTGTAAGTCCTACTAATTTAATTCAGTAACTTGCCATGGTTTTTTTGGGTTTAGGCCAATAAAAGTGTTTCCCTGAATCCAATTGTAGGGTCTTCTGTATGTATGCTCTTTGGTTTGGTTTTTGTTTTGGTTTGTTTTTTTTCTTACTTGTCCTGTACCACTTAATACTCCATTTCCAGCTTGTTCAATCTCTGAATGACTTCAGAGAATGGAGTTTCTTAGGGAACGGAGAAGTAGCGAGCAAGAAAATACTCCTCGGAACATTCTGTAGTAAACCAGAATTCTATTACAACCTAAGTGAATTAACAGCTTATGATAACTTCTTATTTTCTTCTTCATGCTGCTTCTATTCCTGGAAGAGAGTTCTTGTTTTGGCCAGGGTTGACCCTTTCATTTATTTATTTATATATATTTTTATTTAAAGTGGCTGCATTTTTCTGACTTTGTCCAGCAGTTTATCTAATAAAACAATAATATTCCATACTTGGGTTAACGTGACCTGTTTAACTGCTTTCAATGCCATCAGTCCTCACGTGTCATACACAGTATCATTTTCTCCTCTTCCTTTTTCTCGATACCCTGTCCTACCTCAGCTCCTTCCTGGCAGCCTAATGCTGCTTCAGTGAACAGCTCCCCCGGTGGTCCAATTTGGAAATCTTCCATTTTTACTTAAAAGAACATTTGCTCCAACTTCCCCCCCACACACACACCCTGCTCCCTTCCAGAAAAGCTTCTTGGATACAAATATCACTATACTTTGCATAAACAAATACCATACCACTAGAAATATGACCTCATTCTTCATCAGCATTACATGGAATTCTGAATTTGGAAAATATATTGGTTTCTTTTGAGGACACTTGTCTAATTAGTTNAAATATCTCTCAGGGTTTTCCAAGTAGCTGTGTTGGTGTGTTGTGGTGTTTTTCCCCTGAAAAAAACACCACAAATATAGTGTATTATTATTCACATGGATTATAGCTTCCCTCTGAGTGAGCAATTGTGCTGATTTCGCTGAAAGCATCTTCCAGAATCATGCAGTAGATGTCAAAAAACAAGGGACAGAGAATATAAACCACCTTCTTTGATTTCAGCTAGTAACTACTTGGTTTTGGTTTTGTTTTGCTCCCTCTCTGTAAGTCCTACTAATTTAATTCAGTAACTTGCCATGGTTTTTTTGGGTTTAGGCCAATAAAAGTGTTTCCCTGAATCCAATTGTAGGGTCTTCTGTATGTATGCTCTTTGGTTTGGTTTTTGTTTTGGTTTGTTTTTTTTCTTACTTGTCCTGTACCACTTAATACTCCATTTCCAGCTTGTTCAATCTCTGAATGACTTCAGAGAATGGAGTTTCTTAGGGAACGGAGAAGTAGCGAGCAAGAAAATACTCCTCGGAACATTCTGTAGTAAACCAGAATTCTATTACAACCTAAGTGAATTAACAGCTTATGATAACTTCTTATTTTCTTCTTCATGCTGCTTCTATTCCTGGAAGAGAGTTCTTGTTTTGGCCAGGGTTGACCCTTTCATTTATTTATTTATATATATTTTTATTTAAAGTGGCTGCATTTTTCTGACTTTGTCCAGCAGTTTATCTAATAAAACAATAATATTCCATACTTGGGTTAACGTGACCTGTTTAACTGCTTTCAATGCCATCAGTCCTCACGTGTCATACACAGTATCATTTTCTCCTCTTCCTTTTTCTCGATACCCTGTCCTACCTCAGCTCCTTCCTGGCAGCCTAATGCTGCTTCAGTGAACAGCTCCCCCGGTGGTCCAATTTGGAAATCTTCCATTTTTACTTAAAAGAACATTTGCTCCAACTTCCCCCCCACACACACACCCTGCTCCCTTCCAGAAAAGCTTCTTGGATACAAATATCACTATACTTTGCATAAACAAATACCATACCACTAGAAATATGACCTCATTCTTCATCAGCATTACATGGAATTCTGAATTTGGAAAATATATTGGTTTCTTTTGAGGACACTTGTCTAATTAGTTGATAAGCTCCCTGTCTGCTGGATGGTCTGTGGGTATTCTGGGAACTGTATAAAATTTCATCAGTCTCAAGAGTTGCTAAGCTGCAAAACCCAGAGTGGCCTTCAGTGGTGGTGTAAGCTTGGTATTTAGAAGGAACTTGTCCTTTCCCCCAAATATACAGTATAAAATATCTGCCAGGAAAATTCTAATAAAATGAAGGAGCATAAATAGAATGTACTAAGCTCAATATGTAAAAGTCTTTCCTTCTTTTGTCTTCACTCTTTATACCTCTTCCAGACAGTGCCCAGTTTTCCTTGGTTTCCCATTTGTTGCTTTTACTTCTGGTGCAGTCTCCTTTACTTGCAGTCTTTGTTATCTTGTATATTCTGTTACTCGGCTATATCTTAACCTTGTCATTTCCCTACTGCCAGTCCTACTTCTCTCTAATGTCCTTTCCTAATGTATTTTCACCTACTTCTTTCAAATTTTATTCAGTTTTCCTTCCCTTGTCCTGTCTCTCAGTGGCTTATTGCAGTTACAGAGTAATATTCTGAGAGACAGTGTTCCACACCGAGACGTCTGGGACTGTAAGCTCTGAGGCCCTCTTACTGGCCCTTTCTCTTGAGTTCTGTATTTAAGTCAAAACAGTTCTCATCGGCTCTCAGAGTTTTTCCTTTTTTCTCCCTTTTCTTACTTTTTCTCCACCTTTTTCCTGGCCCCCACCACCACCTCAGAGTTCACCTGTCCTTTAGCACATTTTCTGCTGTTCCAACCCCCACAGACCCCTGTCTCTTTCCTCAGGTGGCTGGCTGGAAAGACGTCTTTGCATGACTGTTTGACATCATTTATCAGCTCCCATTTGATTATGGGGACTATTATCATGTGTGTTCAGTGCACTACCAAAATATGTGCTCTTTGTTTTGAGGCTGAATGTAAATTGATGTGTGATGTTGTCAAGAAGCCTCTAGTTAGATGTTGGCAGAGGAGTTGGAGAATGTAACTTTCTGCTGCTTCCCTAAATGTTGCCTAGACGAACTCCACTAACATGGATTTTTTCTCCTCTGCATTTGAGCCATGTAGCATCTACTCTGATGCTGTTAAGACACTGTGGAAGTAGTGGGAATCATGGATGGCGAATACAGTCTCCATACCTGTGGAAAAGGATGATGCATACAGTCATTACCCATGGTGCTAGTCCAATCCCAGTGTAGACAAGGAGACCGGGGAGCCTTAAGTACAGGGCAAGTTTGACCAAATCTCAGGTAGCCTTGGACATAGGGGATGTGAGGAAGTTGTATGAAAAATGTATGTACAGTCTGATCAGAAGAAATGGCAATACTCTTCTTCTCAGTGCACTGATTTAGGAAGTTCCTGTTTGCTTAATCATGCAGCTTATTTTTTATTATTGCCTTTTTTGGGGGGGGCATAGATGTAATCGATATGGGACTATACTATGAAGAATATCACTGAAATAATCCCCCCCTTTTGGGGGTGAAAAAACCCCATAGGATTACTGCATGGCTCTAAAGGCTGTTCTGTACTGAAAAGGCAATGAACTGGGGTACAGAGGCTGAAAGAAATGGCAAGGAGAAGGTGGTAGTGGACAAGGTGAATTGAGTTCCTAATCAGGCTTTGCTTTTGCAACCATTGTGTTGTGAAACTACACATTGGGCTGACAAAACACCAACCAAGAAGGACATTTGGAAACTTTGGCTACCTATATTTCAGCAGATGCCTCCTGAACTGAATTTACTTGATAGGGATTTTTTTTTTTAAATGTTTTTTTAAATGTCTGTTTTTTTTGTTTCTTGAATACTGAGCTGTAATTTGGCCAGCTGCTTCTGTCACAGGAAATCTACTGAAAGGTAACTCCCCCCTCTCCTTAGAGGAAACAAAATCTAAAAGCATTAAATCTGTTGAAGTAATTTGGGGAGATTTTTTAAAAAACATAATAAAGCAGAGAATTTTCCATATAATCACTTTAGGGGAAAAAAAAGCCAACTTTTTTCTTTGTTTGTTTTAGTATGTTTATACTTTTATATTTCAGCTGAAAATGGACTTGCTTTAAAATAAATACCTTATATGAAAAATTTTTATAACTCTGGCAGAGTTATAAAAAACTAAAGATAGGGTCTGACAGGCCCTCTTGACATTTCAAGGCTTTTCTACATATTTAAGATGCTCAGCAAAAGGAATGTACTTACATTATAGTTTGAAGAGTCGTTTTGTTCAAATGCATTAAGTAATTGAGCATATGCTTAATCTTAATAAGCTGTTGCCCTTTAACTTAGAAGTCCTTTATTAACTTGAAGACATTGTCTTATTTTACTTCACAGTGCTCCTTCTCTGGAGCTGTAGAAAATCACAGTTTTTCCTTCAGTGACTGGAAATAGGAAAAAATAAATCTGAATCATTTAACAAGGTGATGTAAGACCTTCATCTTGCAGGTGCTTCAGATCTGAACTTAGTGCTTAATACCTGAGCAGCTCGGTGCTGCAGGTGCCAAAGATAATTTACCAAATTTAAGGCCATGCTTTCACAGCTACTGATGATGTTTTACTGTATAGTCAGCCAAAAACAGATTAAATGATAGATTAAATGACATAGATTAAATGGCCGTCATATCATTGTGATCCCTGTAATCAATTATTTAAGCAGATGAGCTATTATCTCACAAAATATAGAAGCCAATTTTCATTTACTTTCTCATCTTGAGATTGCTAAACTCTGTTCAGTTGTTCCTGTGCCTTAGTTTGCATGAACTGCTGTCAGTCCTTATGTTTTAACAAGGTGTAATGCTCAGAGAACATAAAAAAATTAAGTGAGGAAACCTAAAAAGAAAGATGCATAATACTTTCTGATTTGGTGATTAGTAACATTTGAGGTGGGTGTGGGGGTGTTGCTGCAGAATGTACTTCAGAGACCAGAGAAAAGAAACACTTAGAAGAGTAGCTACATGTTGGTTATACTGTTGCTGAAATTACTACAGGACATAACGAGTGTGCATTTTAGTTCTTCTTGTTGCTGAAAAGAAGTTGCATTGAGGTGCCTTCATTCTGATTTCATTATCTGGAAGCGCAGGCTTACATTGAAAACTTTCAGGCAAGTTGTCTTACAGTGAAAAAGTGCTTGAACTATGTAAGTATGTATTCTCTGAATGGGGAGCATAGGTAACATCTAAAGGTGTTGGCAGCATCATGTATGTAGGAGGAATTTAATATCTGACTTCATACCTCTAGAGCTGGATATGTCTTTACTGAATACAGTTGTGCCTTTATTCTTTTTGTACTTTACTGTTTGCTGAACTTTAATGGAAAATGATTCCATAAAACCTGTGATTTGGAGACATACCTATATTTTTTTAATCTAATCACAAAGCACCAAAGTCTGGTCATATTTAGAAATTCCCATCTTTCTGATGCGTTTCAGCCTGTGTAAAGATGAAGGTAAATTTCTCCTTTCTATGTCCTTCCCCTGATGTGCCACTTTTCTCTTAAACCACCTCAAATATTGCTTGTTCAGTGGTACAGTTCCTCTGATCCTTAATATTGGTCTTGGTATACCACACACCAGAAAGGCGAGTGCTCCGAACTGATTGCTCCTGCTTCTGACTGCGATAGGATTTTCCCAAGGGCTCTCATAGTGGCTTTGTCTGCATGGGCACACTGGGGAGAGGCAGTCTCACTTGGCCTGTGTTGCAGACTGACCCAAAGCCATGAGACTGCCTCACTAAGGAGACTAACTGTGAGCTATTTGGATACTAGACGGCAGACAAAAGTGGAGTCCTGTGGCTTTTGTTTGGCTTGAATGCCTAGGAAAGCAAAATTGCCTCTGTTAAGACTGGAGTGTGTAGAGTATCCAGAAGTGCAAGGAATAAATGAGGGAAGGAGGACTATCAGAATTACTACTCTGACCTGTGGCTGTTTTCACTTGTGAGTCAAGGAATGAAAATAAGGAAGGAATAGACAACCTCAGCCTATTTTCCTGAAATAAAACCCCAAAGACTAAAATGGTTTGGACGGGTATAGTTTGATTCATTAGGTATAGGCTGCTTCAATATGTGAAAACGGAAGCAGCTTATTCTGTATACAAACAGTTTTATGTCTAAAGAGATTATGGCTTCTCAGTGTAAGAACTTTTCTGTTACAGTTGTCTCAAAGGCTTTAACAATGAAAACACCTCCCCCCACCCCTCCCCTCCAGAATCTTGTTTATAGTACAATTCACCATTCCAGTTGACTAGGAAACAAGTTTGTAGGGTTTTTGTTTTGGTTTGGTTTTTTTGTTGTTTTGTCAAATGGATTAAATCTAAGGTGTCATTGAAATTTTATGTTTACAATGACCTCTAAACCTATAAAAAAATGGTTGATCTTTATGCTTCTGTCACTTGGCATTCTTTCACTGTTTCTGTTTTCAAATATTTTAAAAATTATTTTTCTTCAGGCAGATGTGAGAACTGAGTTATTAAAAATAAAACTCAGTTACTGCATCATATGTGATTTTTTTATGAAGCAAACCCTAAAAGCTTTAGCGTTTATTCTAAAATCTATTAGGGATAACAGCAGCGTTTGCATCCATTTTCTAGAATAGCTTATTGCCATCATTTACTTTGAGTTAATGGTTTCCAATGCATGTTTGAGTGATTTCACTGTATTAGCCTGTATATGAGTAGAACAGAAAATACTAGAATATATTTCTGCACTGCTTATCCTGAAAGGCTTTTAGTCATTACCATCAATTGATTAATTAATTGATGTGATGATTAGGCACTGGTGGTAATTTTTAGGCATTTTAACAACAAGTATTCTGGTGATCTATGTGGAGTGTAAGCAGCAGTTGCTGTAGGCTACTCTGCAATGGGAAGACAATATCAATCCTTACCCTGAGTAGGATTGTATGATGTAATTGCCTGAGTTAGCAAGAGGCTAGATGCAAGGAATGGAGGCCTGAAAGGTGTGTTTTCTGGAAGGACTAGCATGTTTCTGTTAAAGTTGCCATCCGCTGAGTAAAGTCCCAGCATTTGTAATTGTGAAGCCACCAGAATGATTGTGGTGGTACACAGCACATTCTGTAGGCATCATGTCTAATGAAAAGGAAAGCCTGGTGTCTTGATCACATTACTGATTTATACAAGGAAGGTTTGTGTACTTGTGAGGAGTACTGAAGAGCCCTATGAGAGGCTGGCTGTTTGGATGTGAGCATTAATAGATGGTCTTGCTGGATGAGGGCTCTGACACTGCTGGGCAGCGGTATGCATGTGCATGTGTTGTGCCCTCAGAAGTACAGACCTCAAGCTTACTCAGCTGATTTTGCTTGAACTTGCTAGAATATCTTGGTCTCAAAGATGACACCAAGCATGAAAAATGTAAGTCTTTGCAGAAGCTGTGAAAATGGGAAGTGATAGGTGGCAATGCTTTGAAAAGTGGTTTGCTTTAAGTAATACAAGTTGTGGTTTATTTCTACCTTTATCTGTCAGAAGGGCACATAAAACAGGTACGCGTGAAACTGTTATGCCAAGTACAAACACAGCTATCAAAAGGAAGAAATACGCTATCAGGAGCTCTATGACATATTTGTATGATGGAAAATTAAAACGGAAAATAAAATTAAGGTGGAAAAGCCATAGCAGGAGCAAATTTTATACTTTATTTATAAAATTACAGAATTCATATTTTATATTTTGTTTTTTTTAAATTATGCACATTAAGCTGCAACATACAAGCATATAACAATGTTATGTTCCACTGAAAATGTAGTTTACCAATAGATTCTTCTTTATTGAATTTTATGATCAACAAGGATGTATAAAACTTAAGGGAAATACACGTCTTCTGGTCTGAATTAGTCACTGACAAGGTCTTTTCTATTATAGCATTTGAAGCAGGAGGGAGTGCTTTAAATGCTTCAACCCATTTAACCTTAATTGCTCAGTTTTAATAGACATTGCTAACTAAAGGAACCAAATTATAGCCTGAATTAGGCCTTACGAATCTTAATTAAAAGCTCTACTTTATAATCGGAAACAGCCTATGTTTAAAACAGTAAGCCTTTCTTAAATGGCTGATTTTAAAATGCTAAGGCCCTTTTGATAATAATTGTTTAGACTGAATACGGGTAACCATTATTGCACTTAATTAAAAATATCTCCTCCATGTGGTTTTGTGCCTTCTGCTGGCTGTAAAATTGTTTGGATGGTAGGGGGTGGGATTACTTTACTTTTCCTGGGGTAATTTGAAAACATCTTGCTGCCCTTTGTTTTAAAAGTTTTCTGGGGTGACAAGTTACAAAATTAACATGTGAATCAATACAAATATTAGCTTCCTGCATTTCTCTATCCTCAGCTGAACCACTTGTCAGTCAGTTCAGTTAATTGGTATATAATTACAACCATTAATAATACATCCTAGAATTCACTTAGTTTAATATTTAAATTCTGATCAGACGGTTGGTAGTGGGCTTCATATTGCACTCCTTCTTGAGACCTAACTTCCAATAAAAATATGCTGTTATTTTTGACGAGTGGCACTGACACTATCTATGTAACATTTTGTATACTGGCAGAGTTTCTGTTCATTTCGGGGGTATCTGAAGAGAACAAAGGGTGGGTTTTATCTGTCCAAATATGGATCTCGGGAGATCAGTGCACTTAAGCTGTTTGCCATGCTTTCCCTTTATAGCTGATGGAGAGAAATAGGAATTTCCTTAATGCAGTTAACCTTGTATTACTGGAGACAAAAATAGGTCAGATAAATCATGTCCTGAAAATAACAGTGTCTTCTTAATGCACATGTGGACATCTAGAATGTAGGCCTGTAAAGTTAGATGAGGTGTATCTGGGCCAAAGAGCCTGCAGCCGTGAGATTCAAAGTCCATTGAAATTAATGGAAAATATTCTGTACTTAGCTGTGCTTTGAATTTAACCAGGGTAGGGAGTTTTTTAAGCTGCCATATTATCATTTGATCATTACAAAATTCATCCTCCCAGTCTCAGTTTTACAGTTTTTATTCCTCAATTTAAAATAGACCCTCACCTCTCCTGCACAGGCATGTAGTTAAAAAACCCAAACAAGCACAACTTTATTTTAGGAAAAAAAAAAATATTTTTTTAAAAAATGTATTTTCTTAGAACTTAGCCTTAAGATTTTTCTTGGGGCATGATATTCAGGAAGCACTGCTAGATCATGTGGTCAAGCCTTTGTTTAAATTGCTTTGCTTTTAATTTCAGTAGCCGAGTTGCCTGCTTACATAAACTAACCACAGATTAAGAGTCATTTACACTACGACTGCTAGACTTTCATGTGCACTTAGAAGTAATTTCTATGAAAAGTCACTTTTACCACTTATAGAGAGGGACAGGGCTTCTTGAATGTCAGTCTTGTTGGGTTAGTTACCAGATGTCTGTAATTCCCCTTAAGCATTTTTTGTAATTTCTCTTTGTTGTCCAATCTGTTGGATGTTCTGTGGTGATAGAGTACACAAAGATTGTTAAACCCAGTACAGGCAGGTAAAATCAGGGCTCTTTACCGTGCATCCAAAGAACTCTGGTCCTTACCTACTGATGCTACATACCTAGGTGTATTTATCTTTCAGTATCCAAAGTGGCCAGACCAAGTTTGACTGAAGATCTGTCTTGCCTGATGTGCACTCTCTGACAGTGGCCAACAGTCGATGCTTAGGGTAAATTTATAAAAAGCAGGATATGAAAGAACACAGCTAGAGATTTAGAGACTTCTTGAGGCAGAACTTTTAGTCAAATCACTGTCTTTAATAGTATCTGTAGAATAGAAATGGAAAGTGAATGTGTTTGCTTCTGCAGGTATTCTGCAAAACTCACAGCTGAACAATAGGTGATATACTTGGTATACTGGGAAAGAATTGGACAGGAACAGGTAGTCATATATACCTATCCATTTTCAGCCCTCCATCTACTATTGATACCACGAGTGTCGCATCATGTTTCCCTACATGGCCAAACCCTACAAAACCTGATACCAAGATCCTCAGAATTACTGGCTTTCCCTCTCTTCTGAAAATGAGACTTCATTAAAGAGAGTCTCAAGTCAGGTGTGAAAAATGAATAGGTTCTTTGAAAAAATGTGACCTGGATTTTTAACCTGGATGTTTTAGATAGTTACATTGTTAAACAAGGTGCCATGAATCCTATTATGTAATTTTCAGCCTTTCACTGGGGGCTGTATTAATCATGAGTGAGTTACCTAGTCAGGCCTTAGTGCCCTATTTTCAGTGGATAACCAAAGATGCTGTAATGACTTCTCTCCTGGTCTTCTGTTTATATATCTGAGAAATGCTATGAATATACACCAGATATAGCCTTAAAAAGAAAGGATGTCTAGTAAGATGAGGAGGAGGAAGAAGCATGATGAACTAATGAAGAATGTTTCAAAGACTGGCTTCTCCAATCTATTGGGTGGACTGTTTGATTTAAAAAAAAAATCTAAACTCTTTATTGGGTTGTTAATCAAATCCTTAGTCAAGGGATGTTGCACTTTGCTTGTCTGTGTATAATAAAATAATATTGATGTAAAAGGCAGCTCATGAGAAATCCTCTAAATGAGAGTACTGGGAATAACTCTACAGAACTAAACAAGTATTTATGTAAACTTATCCAGTTTTGTCCCTCTACTATTAGGAAGAAGGGTTGTACAGTTAGACTACTTGGCTTTCTATAGTGCATTCTGTCTAATGCATATTATTATTTGAATAATACACAGAAGTTGTAGGCGTTCTTTAGTTCTTTCTGTCTAACATTCTTCCCAATGTAACAAACAAATACAATTACATAAAATTACCAAAAGAAAATTTGCAAGCTATGAATATGAGGTCCTTTAGTTTTCAGGAAATGCCCATGTTACGATTTTTATCCAGTTTTTCACTGGATAACACTAACAGTGCTTGAAGTTGTGTGTGCTTTCTAGGACAGGATATTTGAACACTGGAGCAGAAATGCCTAATTTCTTGGCAAAGACAAGATAGCATCTGTTTGCTCTGTCATTCTTTCTTTTCCAAACATCAGATGTGAGCACAGCTTATAATTGAAAATATTTGATGATTCATGTGTCAGCAATGGTGCTTTTTTAATCTTACATTTCATCCTTACCACGTTTCCTGGATTTTCTTCCTTATGAAATAAATAGATGTTTATACCACCTACTCTGGCCTCATCTAGCTTCTAGCCCTGTGTGCTAGGCAAAGAAGAGTGTGTGCCTTCATTTGTTCCTGTTCAGAAAGCCTCAGCTCTTGCTTACTTCTCTAGTGACCAAACAGTACTGGCAATGCTTTGAAGAGTCTTTAAAGGGTAGTATTGGAAAAGCTGATAATATTCCCTATCTTCATATTTGTGTCTGCGATGGACAGTTGTTACACATACACAGGTCAAAAAACAAAGTCTGCTTACCACTGTTTTTCAGATTTTATCTGTTATGGTTTGTCTGTGGTGATAAATAGAGCTCTGGGTCACAAGGCTATTTTCTATGTGTCTTTTAGAGAACTAAGGAGACCCTAAATCGTGACTGATGAACTCACTTCATGAATATAATTTTATAATCATCAGCATGTATCAGTACGACAGGGCTCTCTGTTTAAAGAATAAGATGCATGAATCCAAATATTACATTAATGTAATATTTGTCTGAAACTCTTTTGCACTGATTGTTGTAGTAACAACAGCATCTGGAGCTTTTTGTTGATATTGGCCAGGGCCACACCTTCTAAAACGGAACAAGTTAGGTCTGTACACCTGAACAAAACTACATGGCAAGTACTTAACACGTTATGGAGATAGAATTGTTAAGAAGCTGAGAGACTGTGCCAGAATTCTCAGGTGTGCAGCAAAATTGCCGAATGTTTTGGCATCTTGAAAATGATTCCACAATTCATGATTGTACAGTTCCCAAACCTACTGACTTCCAATTGAGACATCTCTTAGAGCTGTGAACTGTTTCAGACAATGCTTTGTGTACACTCACATGTAGGATATTATCATTTGTTGTGGTTTGGCCCAGC
>WBNH01009465.1:464849-605832 GCA_013401255.1 Urocolius indicus | reverse complement strand
TTTTTTTTTTTTTAGAAAAACAGAACTAATAAGTATTATATTTTTATACAGAGCAGAATCAGTATATTTATATAATCTCTGGAACTATTATTTTGCTATCTTGGGAACTCAGGTTTTGTGAGTTTACCTCAGGGTGAAGACACCACACCTGATTCTCAGAATTTTTAGATTACTGTAAATATTACCCTGGTTTAGAGTGCTTAATTCTTTTTTTTCTAGGGATTATGGGTGGCAAAAATAACTCCCTGTCTTTGACGTGTATTTGTGAAATCACAAATAACTCGACCTTTAGATTTCAAGAAATATATTCCAGTAATGTTTTGAAACTCCTCACTGGGAAAACTAAACTATTCCCTTCTCAAAGCAAAATGCATCTGGCAAGTTTTCAGAAGGAAGAGTCAGTAAGGATAAGCAGAGAGTCCTCTGCAATGACAGAGGGGATCATAACTCCATTAATGTCAAAACTAGGCCAAAAAATATCCTTGCTTATCCCAATTAACAGGCTTAAGTTTCTAAATACCTTGGCACAGAATCTTGGCTTTTGAAAACAGAGAGAAGCCTAGTGTCCATATGAATGCGACAGCATTGTCCTGCTTGTACGAGTGATGACAGATTGATCCTTATTGCATCCTTCTGCCAAGCACTGGTTTGGAAATGAGGCCAGTAAAAGGCAGAGACCAGAGGGAATAGTGTGACTGCAGCAGCGAGGAGCACAGCTCTGAGCACTGGTGCTCATCAGCTGGCACTCATCAAAAGGGTCAGTCCTCCTTTAGCTTTGCATCTGGGTGTTGCATCCCAAGCCTGACCTGAGTATGCATAAATAGTTGTCAGGGACAGATTTCTTTATCCTGTATAACTTGATAAAATCCAGGCTCAGGAGCATTTATGTGAACAGTTATAGTGGAAGCTCTTGGAGAGTATGGTAAACAATAACAGAGACAACAATATTTCATGTAACTAGAAGAAAGTTTGGATTGAACTGTACTGTATGCCAGAAAGCGCAGTACAGTGTGAAGAATCATGGCAGATTTAGTTTGAACTACTAACATCCCATTATACCTTCTCTTCAGCCTCAGTTTGTTATTTTCTCTGCTAAACTTCTTAAATATCATTGGTATAGCAAAACAATATATCCCGAAAATAGCTTCCCAGAATATAAAAGAGTTACTTTTGAGCACAAATAGCTCTGCATGGAATTGAACTGACTGAGGGGGCCAAAAAGTTCAAGCCAAGTTGCTGAAGCTAAATATACCTCCTGTCTTATACTCCAAGACAAAACAAGTGCATTCTTGCAATGCAACCTCAATATGGCCTTGTACAAAACTTGACATTCTCCTATATGTGACTTGAATGATTCTGTGTAGAGAGAGATGGTACTCACATTATTCCTTTGTGTTTTGCATAACAGGTAATGTATGTGAACTAAAAACCATACCAGGTCTGTGATGATGTTTTTCTAGTAGATGGTGTGCTTTTGTAAGTATTCATTGATAGGACAATGGCCTCTGTACCTTGAACATTTCCTTCTTTTGAGGAGAGAATAAAATGAGTTTTTCAGCTCGGCCTGATAGTAGCCACTCCTCCACAGTCATCAGGAACCTTCTCTGTTCATGACATTCAAAACATTTGCTAGGATCATACAGAAATAGTTTTGATATCTGTTAGGGGATAGCATTCTATACTGCTTTTAATACTTGTTTTTAAATCCTTTCCATTGATAAGAAAAAAACTTACTCTTTCTTGTTAGCTGCAATAGAAGACATGACCTCCACTTTTTCTCCTTCACTTTCCATAACAATTTTTAGAATGGAAAACTGTAGCTTACCGTCTGCTATTTTAAAACCATTGCCCTATTTGTTTGTAAATCAATAGCAGATCCAGAATATTTAACTGATTATGTTTAGTATGCTTATAGCAAGCAACAAAAATATTTGTTATTGCCACCAGGGCTATCTTCTTTCTTCTTTATGGAGTTGTAATTCAATGCTGTTTCTCTCAAGAAGATATAAAAGGTTTTGTGAAATGAGAGTGAATACTACATGTGGTTCACCAAGACTGTCAAAGCATCCACAGCACAGAATGTATTTTGTAGTTCTGTACTGGGTTAATGCTGCCTCATGTCCTGATGTTTTGGAGTATATTTACATGTAACCAAAAGAAATAAAACCACATAAACTTCTAAATACACTGTATTTTGAAACAAACCATATTTTTTTAAAATTAGAATTTGTAGTAAAAAATGAGAATTATATCCATTTATTTAAACACATATATACACAGATGTGCTGTAGATGCCATTAAAGATGTTTAAAACCTGAAGCCTTGATACCTGTTTAAAAGCCAGAGTATATTATTTATACTCACTAATTTTTTATACTCATCATTTATTACTTACTAATATTTGCCCATTTTTTCCCTAAAGATGTAAGAAGGAGAACAAATTCATATATGTTTGCAGACACTCACCTACCAACCACCTTTAAAGTCATCATCCTTTGAGGATATTAATTTTTATCTGATTTATCTTTGAGTTCTGTTTATGTAATGTACATCACTACATTACTGGAGAGTACGCTCTTCAGCCTAAACAATACACAGAAGCCTGATTCTGCACAAAAAATCATTATGATTCATAAGACTAAAAAGATACCATATGCAAAGGTGGAAGTATATATGTTTAGAACTCTTTTTTTTTCTCTTTTGTTTTCTGACATTTCCAACTATCAACAAGAAGGTACTGAACACTTCCCTCTCCTTGTAACATCGTAGGTTTCATCTGCAATTTATCATCCTCAGAAATGCTATTTCAATTTCACCTTGCTTCAAAGTCTTATTTCACAGTGACAGTGGTAAATGGTATAAAATATAGATACCTGCTATTGTTCAAACAACAAAATGCACACCTAGGTCACCTACTTCTTACCAAACTATTTTCAGCAGTTTGCCTAAGAAATCGACCAAGCATGCTGATGTTAGGATAAGCAGTACATATATCTAAGCTTAACCCATTTTTTTCTTTGTCTTCCAGTGAAATAAATGAACAAAAAAGTAGGCAAGGATTTCCTTACCAAACTTGTTCAGTATTTATTTTCTTTTAGGGCCTACTTCACCCCTTACCTGTTATGTATATTGGAGATTTTAAAATGTGAGTTTTCCTAATATTAATAACACAATCCTACAGTAATTATTACTTGTAAAGGTGTAGGGTGTAGAGGCCAAAACTCAAAATCTCATGCAAGACATATGACATAAACAGTGAAAATACCCTCCCATGTCCTACTGAGTTGTTCTCAACTGGGTAGAGTTTAAAAAGGGGCAGAAAGTGTCAATGAACACTGTCTTTGAACATTTGTATGTTTTTGTACTGACTGTTTTCTGTCTCCTTTTATTCTGACCTTTGAGTATTTAGTGTAAATTGTTCTGTGCATTTGTCATAATCTCATAACAGAAAAAAATGTGTTCTTATTTAAAAAGCACACACACACACAAAAAAGAGAGAGATAGGAAAGGTATTCTGAAAGGGTTAATTTCCCTATGGGATTTCCAACACCCCTCTGACTTACTTTCCCTTTTTAAATAGAGATTCACAGTTAGGTATTTCTTCTTGGGCCACAGAATCCTTCCTGGTTTTTCTTCTTGCAAAGTGGAAAGCTTCATGTTTCTTCTGAGCAGGATGCAGAATACCACATGGATTAACAGTTTTCTTTCAGTATCCTGAACACAAAAGTATAACATTTAGCATGAGACGCACTGTACCTCTTGGGATTTATGACAGCGACCTTGTGCCCAGAGAAAACCACTGATAGGTTTAAAACCAACAAGTTTATGGTGCAGAACATTTGGAAGTGGCATCTGCTCTGTACTGATAACTGAAAGGCAGTACAGGTATTTTTCTTAAGAGTCAGAATGCAAGGCTTGGGACATAGATGTGGCTTCTATGAACTGTCTAGAATTGCAGATATTTTACAAAGTTACAGATTGCATGATGAATATACAAGACCCATATTCTCTTCCCTGGTTTACAAAGATCTTCTGTGCCCAAAAGCTGGTGTTGTCGTTCAAGTTATATCACTTAGTCTGCTATATAAAATAATATTTACCCACAGACCTTCTCTCGCCTATTTCTGCAAGCCATCATGACTATAGGGAAATATCAAAGTATCGAATGGTAAAGAGGCATGTGTAGTCTGGTTCAGAAAAGATAAGCTTCTGTTACAGGTTTCGTCATTAGTTGATCTAGAGGATATCAAACTAGAGAGATTCTGTCACAATTAATGGTGTTTTAGTGAGAGTCTGAAAGAATTCAGTTTACTGGCTTTTCATCTTTATCTGGTTTCTAGTAGCTTATAAACACCTTGTAGCCACAACAGGGATTTTAATCACAATAGTTTGTACAAATTCCTTCTTTTGAATAATTGTTTTTCCTATTTGGAGGGGATGTGGTCACCTACCCACCTCTACCTCCTGGTGTGGCCAAATCATCCGAGATGTGACTTTGGGTTGGTTTTGGTTTTGGAACCAGTGTTTACACCACACAGTAGTTTGTTGAGTGGAAAACACTAAATAACTGTGAATTATAAATATCAATATTTCCTCAGTTGTACATTTTGTAAAAGAGACTTTTTACAGTTGTATTTTTCCCTCTTGACTCACCGTTGACATCAGCACATGTACTTACATATTATGCTGGAGGAAAATTATTACGAGTGCTATTGACAAGAAAGTCTTGCTTTACCAATGTTTTCGGAAGGAACAGTTGTGATGAAGCTCACTTGAGATCTTGTGCAGCTGTAGCTTTTTATATAAGGGGAAAAAATATTTTAAATCATTTGTAGACTAATTAGAATGATGATGAACATCATCTCTTCATACCGACTTGCTAAGTGCCACTTCAAATTTTTCTAGAATTCAAATGCCTGTGGCTCTCATTTTTCATACCTCATCTCAAGTCAGTCACAGGAAGAAAGTTTCAGCATTACCAAATTTCCTCCTCAGTCACAATGACAATGCCTTTTTTCTTCTGGAGGAAATAATCTGCCATTGCAGCACGTGATAAAGATGAGAAATGTTGATGTATTGTGAGTCAGTCCATTTTCAGATGTTGATTATAACCTCATGTCCAGTAAAAAATGATGCTTTGGTTTAGCATACTACTTTATAGGATAAGGAGTCTTAGATGTCTTGAAGCAGAGGGTGTTTGGACGGTATGATTTGTGCTACAAAAGCATTCATAAAGGTGTCTCAAAGTTTCTTCTATGAGTCCTATGGAAAAAAATAAAAAAAAAGATACTGTCCTAAAGCTTTTGACTCTTTTGATAATGAATGCATATTTCACAATGCGCGTTTCTGCTGTTTTCTGCTGTGTATTGAACAAATACTGATTGGTTCAAAGTAATATTAAATCAATATCATTAAGGTCTGCACAGAACTTGTCACAAGACCCTTAGGCTTTGTGATACTATTGTGTTTAATAGTATTTAATGACTTGTGTAGAGAGCAAAATTGCTCTTAAGGCAATGAGAGAATGCTCTGAAAATATGACCTTTGTCTAGTCCTCAGCTTCTTTACATGCTGGAGGTAAGCACCATGGCTATAGCTGCAAAGGAGAGCAAGACGATATTAAAGAAATATAGTACTTAGCCACTTGTGTAGTAGCCAGTACTGGGGGGAATACCTTAAGTTATTGCTGCTCGTTTAGATATCTGCATCTCCAGGTGTGCCCTTTGTCCTTGCATCTGCTTTATCTAGTTCTTCTAGAGAAATATTTTGTTTCAGGGAATGGCATGCTGTACTTGGTGTTTGATCCCTGTATTGACATAGTTGACCTGGAAACAATATTGTTCATGAGAAATGTCTTATATTTTATAGTAAAAAAAAAAAAAAAAAAAAAAAAGAGAGATTTGTAGCATGTGCTTTAGTTTTCATGTTTTCCTTTACTGTTTAAAGTTGGCAGCATTACGTCTTCTCACACTGAAGAAAGAAAGATAGTGTCCTTAGTTTAGCATGCCATGCACACCTAAATGTGTTTCTAATATTCCTCGGGGATTTTTCAATCAAGACAGGACTGGAAGGCAGTCTCTGATACAGTCAATGTTCCAGAACTGGTTTGATTTAACAAATCAGGTAAAGATATCTTATGCTGAACTGTATGTTTATTCAAATATAAACTGAGGACATTAGTTCCTTGGCCTGTGTCAGTGGACACATGGAACTGCATGCTGGAATCCTGGAAGCATTTTTTTTAGACAGAAGAGTGACATAAGATCTTGCAAGGAAGGAAGAGATTTGCCTTGTCGTAAAGCTGCATGAAATCTTACCACAATGGCTCCAATAATTTTAACTTTTGACTCATGCTTATTTCTTTTCAGGGAGACATTTCTTTGGAGGTGCATACAATAGTGTGAGGACATAATTCCTTTTTTTTCTTTTTTGGGAATTTTTATTAATTAATTGCCCTCATTGTTACTTCTTTCACTCTAGGGCATACTCTACCCAATAAAACCTATGAATAAGCATTGCCTGAGCAGTTTTTCAGAGTGATATAGAAAAAAAAGTGAACACAAAGTATGTCCACAAGCAGTGAAAGAGAAACCTATTAGGTGCTTTGATTTCTTTTTTTTTCACATCCTCCTGTGTTTCATATGTCTGGACATTGCATTGAGATAAACCTCATTTCAATTATTTATAATGGGAAAACAAATTATATTTTTCAGAAGAAATTTTGATAATAGAATATATGCAGGAGAATGAAAAATGATACAACATATTGCTGAATTCTTATTATCCAGAGCATGCTCTTTATTGTTCTGATTTGCCAATGGTGAGTCACAGGTATGCCTGGGACTGGATTACATTTCTATTATAAATCTGCCTGACACATAGCAGCCTTAAGAGTAATGTACTGTTGTGTGTCTTTTTATTTAGAATGTATTTTAATAGACCTAGTTTTGTCAGCTAGACAGCTCTGGAGACCATGCACATATCAAAGTGACAGTTGCCTGGCTGTTAAGTCCTGTGTCATATTCATGAGAGAAATGAAGATCTTTCTTTTCCTTAGTCTGTACTAAGCCATTACCTCTTGGAGTTTTCCTAGATAGCTACTCAAATAGTCTTGTTTTTTCTCAGCATTCTTCAGCTGCACAAAACATGTATCCAGCTTTGATGGCAAGTCTCACTGTTAGAATTCTTCAAAGCAAGTTGTGCTCTGTGGCTCCTGATTCTCAGCTGCTCCCTAACACCTGCAAGGTTAATGTACAGCAGCCTGTCTTGCAGATGGCAGCAAGCAGCTAAAAAGACATTAAAATATCACGTTAAGTCTTTTACATAAATGAAAACCAGAGATGACAAGGTAGATTATGAAATGTAAGGAAGTGAAAACAAGATAGAATCAATATTACAAAGTTTGACATACTTAGTGACTTTTTTTTTCATTATTATTACCTTCTGTTTAGTACCCAAATTAATATAAATTTTGCATTTAGGCACTTGATTGATAGCAATATGATTTCAAGATGTTGTATTTTGGTTCCTCTTGTGACTAGGAGGTTGAAGTGCCTTGAGAGAGATTTGGCAGTCCTCAGAGCATCCTAATGAAATTGGCTGGATAAGTGACAGTGCTGGGAATATTTCATGTGCCCCAAGAGCCGTTTCAGGATAATCTCTTTCTGGTGTGGAGCAGCTGGTATCCTGCAGCCCTTGGGAGGACTTGTGGGACAGAAAATAGGGAGAGAAATGTTTGATGTTGTCTTTATCTTACACTTTGCTGCTTAAACTACCTGACTGGTGTAAAATCATAAACACAGTTGCTGAACAGAATTTCTGGAATGGCTCAGTAGAAAATGAGATTTGGCCATTTATCCAATAGTGAGGTCATGGTAGATGGTCTGCAGAGCCATTGTGCAGGACAGTATGTAGGAATGTGCTGCTCCCAGGTGGTCACCCTCCATGTTCTGGAAGAAGGCTTTGGTATCGCCTTTTTAGCCTCAAAGTTGTGAACTGTTGTAGTTGCCTTAAGGAATAACTGAAATGCAAGAAGAGCAAGGGACTTGTAAAGATAAAAATATACAGGTCAGTCTTGCAGCCTTTTTTATTTACCATGGTGTTGGAAGTTTCTATGTTAAGGGAAGAAGAATTATTTTCAGAATTATAGTCAGCACAGACTAGTAATTTGAATTTTAGAAAGAAAAGGTTGAATATTACTGAAACATGCCACAACAGTGTCAGAATTCTCAAATGCATAAATTTTCTTCAGATTTTGAAAGCATTAAGAGCTTTCTTACTATTGCTAGAGACGAAAAGGAGGAGATTCTAGGCTCTTCTTTAGCTGATTGAGTTAATGAGGTTATAGATACATCCTCTGTGGATAGCCAAATCTTTCAGTGATGTGTGAAGACACCTACAAACACATTCCAAGTTTGTATTGACATTTCTGAACAAAAGACACATCTTTTGCAAGATGTTTCGAGCCAAGCAAAACTTGAAGACTTGCAATCTTACATTACCATGTAAAGAACCTTTTTATTTGTGAACTGCTAGATACATATTAATTTACATTCAAGACAAATGAAAACTGTTAAGAACATGAGCTTTAAGTGAGAAGATTTAAGGTTCATATATGGAGAGGTGTGTAGTATTTTACAGATTAATATGATATATTAAAACATGTACTCTTCTCTTCCTTTGATTTTTTTAAATAACTTTGAAAAGCTAATTCTTCAATATTTGCTTTACTGAAGATCTTGCCCAGATCTTTGGATAACTAGAATAGTGATGCAGCCTAAGCTGTACTTTTCCTGTCTTCAAGTTGTGAAGAGCATTCTCTTTTGACAAAAGAAACACTGAAACATCCAGCTTCTCCAGCAGAATGATACTATGTATGGCTTTCTATACATTTAGAACTAAAAATTCAAAAAGTCTTTTTAGATCTGAAAGGATTAGGATGGCCTTACTCATATTTGTTGAAGAAAGGAATCTATTTTTCCACATTTTTTATTTTTGACAGCTACTGGTCTATGAGAATTTGATGCTGTTGCAGGACAAACTGAGAAGATTTTAACTTGTGACACACAGAAATGTGGTAGAAATGTACTCCTTAAAAAAAATATTTTGCAAGAAAAATAATTGTTCTAATGAGAGAAATAATTTATGCAATTTTAAGCGGCATACTATTCTCAAGTTAAAAATTGAAAAGTAGGCAGCATGTGTTAGTTCTTTTATTGTGTACAAAGGATAGAATTTTTACTCAAGGAAAGTAGTGCCTTCCTGGAAGACAAGGAGAGAGAAAATGGAATTGTGTGTTTATTTCCTTCATGTATATACACTGTGTATTCCAGGAGACTAAGTGATGCTGAGAAGGAATAAATCTTAAGCAGAGATTCTGCCCACTCTATAAGGGAGTTTGACCTTCTGTCTTCATTCTATTTCCCTCCTTTTAAAAATCTTTTTTCTGCATTTCTTATATGTGGTGTTGTGAACCTATTTCAGCTCTTCCAGACTTATGAAGAAATCACTATTTTTTTTTTTTTTCTGAGAAGGGGGCAACATCTTGCCAGACATCCTAAGAATGGGGCACATTCCATGTGTGATCCGTATCACCCCAAGAGGTCCATAGTTGCATCCTGCCAGTTACTCCTGTTCTGATATTGCTTTTATTCACCTGAGTGCTGTGAGCAACAAAACACGCAAGATGAAAGGAGGGCTCTAGGGAGAGACTGTAGATGCAAACTGAGCAGATTTTAATAATCTTCTTTCCTAAATATTTGCAGAGATGTTTTCCTCTTGTATTGAAGAAAATTGTTTTCCTCTGGAGATCTACTTCATTCCCAATTCATTAATCAAAGAGCAAAATTCAGCACTGTTTACAAATGCTCTTTAAGTTGCTAATACGTGCAAAATTCAGAGCAGCCCAATAATCTGGCATTCTTCCTTTAAAGTACAGCACACATTCAAAACCACATTGAAATAGTTATGTCTTTATGACTAATCACAGCCTAGCCACTCAGATCTATAGATCTATAGTTTCTTTGCTTAATTGCAACTATCAGCTTTCTATTAGTATGAAGTTACAGCTGCTGAAAGTAAAGTTGCAATGTTAGTGTCTCATCTGTTTTTTGCTTTTGATAGTTAGCCATAATTGTTCAGCTAAAAGATGAAGAGGTTTACTTTTAAATGAGATCAGATATACAGTGTTTTGTGTGGGGAGGTAAAAGATGGAATGATAAACTACTGAAGAGCTCTTAGTGAGTTATTTTTGTTCTGAGAACAAAAATACAGTGTTTCTCTCTATTCTTTTTTTTTTTTGTTATGGGAGATTTTCGGGAAATCAGTGCTCAGAGGAAGCTATTTATTGAAGTCACGTCTTTATAACTGAAGTATGTTTGCCTTTTAGTTTACTGCTTGGCAGGTCAGTAAGACCTGTTCTCTCATCCATGACAGTAAGGACCAGAGATTGTTTTCTTTATTTTCTATTTTTTAAAAAAAAAGCCTTTATTGGTAGGCTGCACTGTTACATATTTTTAATAACATCACAGTTGAAACTAAAGGTTTATCTTATTAAGCCACATGCACATAAGTAGTCTTTCATTATGAGATTTATGTAGAAAATATGTTTGTCATTGAGATGTCATCCCTGTTAAAAGAAAAATAGAAACGGGCAGCTTGACAGGAAGCCAGCTCAAGAGATGATCTGTGTTTGCCAAATGCTTACCTATGAGTTAACTTACTAGTTTCCTCACAGATTACTCTTGCTTGTTATGAGCTCTTTGGAACACTTAAGGTGCTATCAGCACATGTAAGAAGCATACAGAGATTCTTAATTAAATTTATGATCTAATTGCCCTTTAGTGTTAATGCTGCACTTCTGGAGCCCAGCCACTGCTGAGCCTGCTGTGATGAGAATGGATGCCTGCCTGGAAGCCATTCGGTGCAACTCCTCTGTTTCCTGCAGGCATAATTTCTTTTGAGCAAGTCCCTGTTTTAAGAAGAAAAAGCACTGATATCATAGAGGCTAGAGAGAAATGTGATGTTTTACTTTTGCCCTTTGCTGGAAGACATTTAGTCCTAATATGCTCGGCTTTATGATGATAGAAGTTGCAAACTACCCAGAGCTGATGTCTGGGTCCATGTTTTAAAGAAACTTTTAATTTCCATAAAAAAAAGGAAATCACAGCCATGGTTTTACATTTTTCCAGTTCAAGAAATCAGTGGTTTTCTCAACTTGTACTGATTTTCTGACAAGTTTTCTGCATAAAGCTACAGCCGTACCTCAACTTTTTCTTCTTAGTGTGCAGATTCTTAGCCTAAATAAGCTTTCTTTATTTCTGTTTTTGTCCCTAGATGTTTGGTCGCTAGTGTGCATAATGCTCAAGATTTTCTGTAGGTAAAAATTCTCAATAGACTAGCTAATTCTTTTGTTACATGCTTGTACTTACCATAGTTATAGCTGAAATTAGAAGAGTTGTTCCCTGACCTTGGCTAATACATATTTTCAATAAGTGCATTTCAATAGAGAGGAGGATATGATGAGTCCCCATGAGTATCTTATGTGTACTGTCATTTCCTTAAGAAATGACAGCAATGAACAACTGATAGCAGAGCTTGTCATTTCTTTCTTGTTCATTTTGAACATTCTGAGTTGCATAACATGTTAATAGTTAAAAAAATTGTTAAACTCAGAAATCTAATACTGGTCAAATGTTAGTTGCCTCTCCTTCACAGTGAGGTTTGTACACTTACAGTTGTTGGGCTGCTGCAGTGTTTTATTCTGCCTTGTCCCTCTGCTTAGGCAGTTGTGGCATTAGCCTTTAATAGTATAATCTACATCAGAGAGAACTGTGTGAGAATTTCTTTTCTAGGGCAGAAGATGGGCATAAGAGCACTTTTTGCATGCCACTTGACTCGGAACAGAGAATAGTGTAGTTTTTTCCGCATCGGTTTCTACTGTTAATTTTTTTCATATAAATCAAAGACCTAATAGAATTAATTGAGTGGAAGAGTGTTTAGTTTTTGCTGAAAAAGAAAGGTATTCAATACTGCAATGACTCCATTCAGTAAGGAAGATTGGAGTCTTTGGGAATAAATAATGTCAAGCATCCTACTGGCAAGGGGAAAAATAATTATTGAACTGGGAGAAAAATTATTGAAAGATGCAAGGGTGATGACAAAAACTTCAGAAAAGTTGTCAAATGTGGTTTTAAACTTGTATTTAATCTTGTGATGTGGTGGGAGAGGGGGTGAGAGGAGAATCTGAAGGATAATTGCGAGATTAGAAGTAGTAACAAGTTTTTACACTTACTTCAGGGGAGCTATCTCTTTCTGTATAATGTGTGTCAAATGGCCCATACCTGAATTTCATGGAAGCTGAGCTCTATGTGTTGTCGTGAGGCTGCCTGCATAATAAGAAGTTGGACAGTCTGTAATTCAAAACCTAGGCATTTAAGACTAGTAAATCTAGAGAAGAATGACTCTGACCTGCAATGAAGACTGAGAACACTTTGTTGGGTTTTTTTTTTTTGTTATATAATCTCTGCTAAACTGGGAAAAAACTAACAAATAAGAATTGTTTCATATATTGAATGGCAATAGCTGAGTGTCTCAGCAATTCTGTTCAGGGTGAAGTAGTAACAGTTTTCAGATGTGGCCCTTGCAGTTCTAGATTTGTTTTTAAACATTATGGGAAAATCAACATTTGAATTATTAAATATGTTTTCCTTGGGGGGTAATCACTTACAAAATTATGTAGAATGCCAAAGTCTTCTTCAACAATAACCTGGTGTTGCAGCAGTCTGCGGTAGGTATGTGGGCTGAACATCTGTCTCAGGATAACGACATCTCTTCCCTTTGCAAATAAACTTTTCACAAGATCATAGGCCTTCTTTAGTCACATGTCTTTTTAGCTAGAAAGCTGTACACATCGCATAAGCAAACAGTTTAACATTCTACCCCGTCTTCTTCACCAAACCCTTTTAACTCCAGCTATACAAATAACCTTGTCCTTTGCTAGGTAGGTAATTATTTAAAATCCCTGTTTACTTAGGTTGCTATTCTTTGGCAGTTGAATGCTGGCCCTTATTATAATCAACAGTAGTCTTGGATTGTTTCAAGAAACTTTGAGGCACAGGACAGCCATGAGTTTTAAAATGAAGCCGTAGATATCTGCAGCTGCTGATAAGCTCAGCTGCTGGGAACGTTTCTGAGGTTCATAAAAATGAAACACTGGAGAATGACAAATGCTTCAGTGTACAACTACAACACTTCATTTCTGAGCAAAAGCAATACTGTACTTCTAAGATTACAAAAAGCTGTAGGTGCCAGTTACATTCCAAGAAGATGTTTGCTGCTGACCAAATAAAATATTTAAAAATCACTTTTGTATGCACTGACTATTTTAGATCATGATTACTTATTTGATATAAAAACAATAATCCATTCTTAGGCTGTCTTGATGGATCATCAGGTCAACTGCTGAATTTTTAAGAGTGGAGGTATAGGAATGGCAGAATCACTGATGTGTGAAAATTTCATAGAAGCACCTCATTACTTTGAGCAAATAGCTACTTTTGATCTTTCAAGTGATTGAACTGGTGATTTCTCAGGACAGGGAACTCTATTGCTCTTCTTAAGTGCAGCATGTTTTTCATGCATAATAACATAAATTCTGTAACCTTCAAAAGCTTTGGTCTCAGAAAGGCCTTCTTTTTGCATTTCAGGTCATAGGACTCAGTTAAACAAACTTGTGGTATATATGAACTGGGAATTTTATTCCAGCATGAAGAGTTAATATAATATTTCTGAGTCACACAGTCCTAGCACTCTTTTACTGAAAATGACAGGCTTGACAGAAACCTAAGGAAGCCAGATATCGTGGAGACACTTGAAGAGTTATTATCATTCAGCATATGGATTCTTTTTTCTTTTCTCAACTGGGCACACATAACAAAGAATTACATGATTTATCAGTTCTCAATTGCCATTTATTCACCTGTTGTACAAGAACAGACAGCAGAAAAAGGTGTTTAGGGAGTGATCAGTACAATCTCCACAGAAATTCAAGACTTCAGAAATTCCTGTTAGTAGTGCCAGAGCAAATGATTCCTGTTGTGATGCCAGTCTAGTTACAGGCTAAACTGAAGCTTACATTACAGTAGACTACAACTGGTCTATTGATAACAAACATTGCAGTTATGCATACTTGACAAATGTTAAGAGAAAATAAAATATCAGCTAAAATTTACTAAGCTAAATTTGTCTTGCTAAGCTTCTCTCCCTGGGCCCTTGGCCTCAAACTATTTCAAGGATCTAGGAAGTGGGTGACGGTCTTTGACAAAAGTGCCTTTCCTGCCTCTCACAGGACTGAATGTAAGCATAGGCTGACAGTTTTCTCAACTATTTTCTCTCAGTGGAGTGTTCTGTGTCCAACTAGCTGGGCAAATAAGGAGAATGAGCAGTGTGACAGTGGTTTCAGAAAAACAACTTCATTGTTATTCTTTTCCTGCTTAAAGAGAAATGACTTGATTAAATTTCCCTCTTTCTCCACGCTCTCCCTGTCTTTGTCAAATGATGCCACTATTTGGACAAAGTAAAGCTTAATTAGGGTGACGAGTTGTTATTAAAGATTAATTATGTGTATAAATTATTACCCTGTTTCTTCAAATATTTGCTTGGTAACATGAAGATCACTTATCCCATGCATCACGACAAAAGAGGTCCTGACCATGGCCATAAACTAAAGTGGACAACGCATTAACATCTCTTGCAAGTATTCTGTTCACGCCTTACAAACATATTTCAACAGTATTAGTTTGCCTTTAAGGGATTCATAGTTAATCTGTAAGATAGCAGTTTCTGCACAGTTATACTCTTTGAGGTTTGTACTGTGGTGACTTAAGCCATCCATCTGTAGAACAGAAGCAATTTAATGAGATTTATATAAACATGTCTGTCAATTTTGCAAGCACTTATTAGTTGAGTACATACTAAGTGGTAGCAGCTTGAGGATCAAAGCGATAAATTTAGGATTTTTTTCCAAAACACAGTTATTTGCTACAAAGAATGTGCCAGTTGTTGCAAGTAATTAAGTAAAGGTTGAATTTGGTTTTGTCATCACTACATAAAGAAGATAACAACATTAAATATATTTTTTTTTCTGTGAGTATATTTGAGTCTTAGTGTTTTCTAATAGGAGAAAAGTAGCACAGACTTCATTAATTGGATTTTGCCTGTGGCTTTTTAGTAGCGAATATTTTTACCTTTGTGACTTAATAGGACAAAATATGTTCACTTGCTCTGATATCTTCAGTTCAGCCCACATGATGAAGTCTCTCAACTTGTACAAAATCATGCAGGCAGATGAGGAAGGCATGAAATTATGTAAAGTCACAACAGCTCGCACTACCACTTGCTGTATAGTACAAGGCTACTTCTCTGTTAATATGAACTCAGTTTGAACTCCTCCTTCTCTCTGAAGTGTTTTATTAGTTTCTATTTATAGAATGTGTTAGATTAGTGAAGGCCTTTATTATGAAAACTGTTGGGTATCATGATTATTTCATCTGCTACCTTGGTGTGTATCAGAAATCTTCCCCAGCTCTTGCAGGATACCAAAAGACACCTTCTTATCTTGGACTCCATGGTTTGGCCTATGCCTGAGGAAGGATCTGGTCCCTAGTGCTGGATAAAGCAGCCATCACATTTGTAATTTCCAGTGCTTTGACATAGGTCATAGATCTGAACAACCACCTATATTCAGTCCCAGTGATAGCAAAAGGAAATGAAGTTTATTTATGAAATGCAAAATGTACAAATATTTATGAAGACAAAGGGAAGAGTGTGAAATGAGAAATGGGTGCACTGAGTTACACTAGAAAAACCAGAAGCGTCCAGTTCATCACTTAGTAGCTGCATAGCTAACCTTCACAATCAGGTGTTGAGTCCTTATACAGGACAGATATATTCAGGACTGCTTCAGGTAGGACCCTCCCCTGCTTCACTGCTTTGCTCTCACTCTGAGTAACATCTCTTTGCCACTCCATCGTGACAGCACTGACCTTTGGTCTGTTTAGGAGATAATTTTGATGTTTTATCTAACACCACACTCATGTCTTCAGTATTTCTCATATTTAAGGGCAGATCAGGTTCCAGTTTCCTGTGCTTGATCAGGGTTAGACATATTTAACTTATCTTTTTCAGAGGCTAGTACTGTTTTGAAGAACCATGAGAATAAAAAACATTACCTATTGAATAAGCAAAATACTTTAAACAACAGATAAGCTTATTTCAAATCTAACATAAGCTCAGGTAATTTCTTTTATGCATCCCTGTTACTGTTTTGCATGCACTAGGTCTTTCTGTCATTCTAATTTACATCTATCTCTGAGAGGCCCTGTGCTTACTCAGATGAACTATGCATCTCTGTCTATCTGATGGTGACTATTCATGTGCATAGCAGTGATACCTGTAATTATTTTTCCTATTTCCTACAGAAAAGTACAGGAAATGAAATTCAAATGTTGAGCTTCTGCAGAGTAAGAGAGGGTTTGGATATGTGACTGTCTATATAGTTTATGATGACGGTGGTGATTAATAGAAAGAAGCATGGAAAACCAGCAGACATTGCCATTTTGGATCTTGATAAAGAGAGCTATTGGTAGTAGGTAACAACTATTGGTAGTTATCCCCTGTTGAAGGGAAAGGAAGTAGGATGTAAATTCCCTTTTAGTCTTTTTTGATCTCACTTTTCATTTAAACTCAGGTCTTGTATCAAAAAAGAAAAAACTGTCCAAAATGATTTCTGTGTGCTATGTAGTAGAATCCCATTGATACTCTCAATGACATCATCCCAAAAAATCCCACTGGAAGCTGGGCAAAGACTTGAGGGATTCAGCCCAGTTCATTATCCTGATGGATCTTTACTTTGGATGTTCATTTGTTTGAATAATTGCAAACTATTTGTTCCTTCAGACATTTGCAGATCACTGAGTGTTAGACTAAGCATAGATTTAGTGTGACTTAGTATGCTTGTCACCTACGAGGTCTGGTGCTTCAATAACAGTTACTTGTGTTTGCATGCAGAAGTATGTTGGCTTGTATACCCTTTAAGTAAACATTTCTGTCTATGGATTCACTTCTTAATTACGCCTGCTTGCCAGTCTCTTCCTCAGGTGGTTGTGCTTTACTTAGACCTGTGCTTTGCAATTAACACAGATTTTAATTATTCTAGAATTACTGAAAACAAGGAGGAGAAAGGCGTGGAAGCCAAGAGGCTGGAAAACAAGTGCTATCTATCACTGGAGAAGGTATGGTTTAAATTATTTAGCTCATATTGATGTCAGTAGTGACATTAAGAATAAATGCACTTAAATGGAATTTGTCTACTTTTAATTTGAATTATATAATCTTTACTTTCTACTTAGAAAATGTTTTTAAATTGTGGTTTTCAGGCAGAGGAGAAAGTTCTGCATTTTAATTCATTCAGCTGGTGTAAAGTAGTCTAAAATACAGATATTGGTTCTTGGAGCCTTTTTACTTCCCTGTTTTGAAACAGAGGCTGTAATTGCGTATCATCATTTGTGTTAGTGAAATTCTGGCAGCATTCCAATAGCAAGATCAGTGGATCACAAGTTATTATGAACTCTTCTCTTAAATTTATGAGCAGCCAGTCTTGCAAATGGTTTTGCTTAAAAGCATTTTCAGTATTGATGTGAACAGTTGCATGTCAGCGAAAGTAAGTAATTTAAGATCTAGATTTGAAATAACTCTGCAGTTTTGATGACAGCTACAGTATAGCTGAGGAATCTACAAGCTATTGGTTTATAAGGTGAGAGAATGGAGATAAGATAGAAGTCTAAAGTAGCCCCTTTTCTTAAATCTAAGATTTCTTAAACTTATTTATTTTTAATGAGAGAGCTCAATATAGTAAAGCAAGGGCCTAGGAGGAGGTTATAATTCAAGGCACCTTACTTAGTTCAGTTTCCTTCATAAAAGACATAAAACTCAATTAAAGTTGATGATGGAAGAAGGAAATTAGGTGAACTGGGAACTCTAAACAGATCTAAAAGAGCACTTGGAAGATTGGAAGATTAAGCACAGATTATTCTCTTCATGTACAAAGTCATTTAGATGGTGAATGGAAACCATATACTGTGAAACCCAGCAAATATTCTGTGTTCATAAATAATTGAAACTCCTTCGGGTAAAATATTCAGTTGCAATAGACACCCTAATAAAACCAGAAGAAATAAAAAGCATGTAAGACCACTGGAGAATATCCAGTACGTGATAAAGGACTGAAGTGCAGCTGCATAAAATGCACACAGGTTAGCAAATGATGCAGAAGTGAAGCTGATGACCAGATAAAATGAAATAATCAAGCAGGTTGAATATCGACAGATGGTATCCGATAGAAAAGCGTTGTGCTAACTGCTAAAGCAGAAACTGCACAATCATGAGGAAGAGTAGACTAAAAAACTCACTTTTCTGTCTTAAAGACCTAGAATTAGGTACACAGTAGCTGGAATTCAAATTTTGAAATCTGGAGATGAATGGTTTAGAAAGTGTCTTGTGAGTATAATAAAATATTTAAAGAAGAATAAGTTACCCAGACATATTGGTCTACCATTCTGTGAAATGTCTATCTATAAAGTGACTGTAATTCAGAAGCTACACATCATTATAACTCGTGCTTGTTCAAATAGTGAGACAAGAACTTTTGTCTGAGGATAGTGTGAAAAGAGAAAAAAATCCCTTATAAAAAAATTATGCATAACAAAACTGGAGTTACAGACTGTTAAAATGGGTTCTTTAGAAGAAGATGTTACTGCTCCAGCTGATAGGAGAAAACTTATGTCACTTGCCTTTTTTCCTTTAAAGATTCCTGGATTACTACCACTATAAACCACACCAGTGATGGTGCCATCCCATTAGATGTTGATGCACATGGGGAAAATAGTACTCTGGTGTGAGGAGCATAGACAGTGATGCAAAAACCATAACCAGCACTCAGAGCTCATATTGGTGCCCAGGTCTAACAGTTTCCAAGCCAGGGCATGTAGGCCCCCATGACAAGCGTGAATGACGTTCCACTGCACTTAGACCAGTGCTTTACATCTGCCATGGTTTTGTGTGGAGCCGTTTCTGGTAATGGAGAAGTTGCTCCAAGCTCTCCCCAGCTCTGAGCCAGACCCAGTTCTGGGGCTGAGCCAAGTAGATATCTCCATGATCACTTTTCAAGAAGAAGAAGTTGGAAGAGGAGGATTCTTCCTGTTCCTGCTTGCTGGACTTTTTTCCCTTCTTTTCTGGCTCTTGGTGATGGTGCAAGGAGATGGAGGAGAGAGAAGTGACCATGTGAACCCCAAGGTCAGCAAGAGAAGAGAGGAGGAGATGTACGGGAGCAGAGACCCTCCTGCATCCTGTGGAGAGGTGTGATTTGCTGAGATTTGTTTGCAATTTGTAAAAGACACCATGCCAGGGGCAGTGACCATGTGAGGGACCCTGTATTAGCAGAGGCCATAACTGTTGCAAAGAACCCACACCAGAGAAGTTCTTTAAGGACTGCATCTCGTGGGAGGGACCTTGTATTGGAGCAGGAGAAGAATGCAAGGAATCATCCTCCTCTGAGAAGAGACAAGCCTCAGAGATCCTATGTGAGAGACTGTCCATATCCCCCATTCTCTACCCACCCCCGAGCCATTGAGTGGGGAGGAGATAGAGATACTGGGAGCAATTTGGTGAGCCTGGGAAGAAAGGAGGTATGGGAGAGGGAGATCTTAAATTGCTGGTTGTAATTTTCTCATCATCCTACTCCCGTTTTGCTTTTTGTTCTGTTCTGTTTCTTGCAGGCAGTAGAACAAACTTTCCTACTTTCCTCTCTGAGTACTGGAGTCTGTTTTGCCTGGAACCATAATTGGCAGTGAGCCCTCCCTGTCCTTGTCTTAATCCACAACAACCTTGCTTATCTTTTTTTTTTCTCCTCCCATCTCCCTGGGGCCTCCATCCTAACAAAGGTGGGAGTGGTGGTGCTTTGTTGCTGGCTGAGCAAAACCATGACACCATCTTTACTGTATACTGATTTTGCACAAGTGGGTGAAAATAGCCGTAAGGAGGGTGAAGATTAAACTGATGAAACAAAGACACATTTTTGTTCTTATTTACTGAAACCTAAAGATGTACACAATAACTTCAAATCACAATGAACTTGCTTTCACTGTGTTATTGACCAGGATGTGATGTTTCTGTTCTTTCCTAAAACAGCCTCACAAAAAAAAAAAATACAACCTAGACTCAAGAGTTTTTCTCTTACAAATCAACTGTCAAGTTATCTAAGATAGTTTGAGATCACAGCAGTCAGCTGACATTTTATAATCACTTTAAAACATTAAATATTAATTCATACCCAAGCTGTGTCAGACATTGTGAACATGTTCTAGTTTCTTTTTCTTTTATTGTAGCTTAGCTGCTAAATTGTTATATGGTTCTCAGCTTTTTCACGAAGACAACTTAAAACACCAAATTTTGTGGGATTATTTCAGAATCTCAGCAAGAATTTTCAAGAGCCAACTGTGGTATTGTTAAGATAATTTGTAAAGAAAAAGTGTTGCTTGTTGCTTTCTACCCATGTTCATCAAACTGGTCTTTAAAAATGAGTCTGAGATCTTTATTAGCTCTACAAGCCTTGTATGACTCAGAGTCTGGCTTGATCCTCTGATATTCCAGTTCAGATTCAAAGTATTTATGTGGCATCTAAAAATACTGAGGCCAGAGCCCATCAGTAAATCCTCTGTCGTCAGCAGCTGCCAGTGGTTCTGAGTCAGGCATCCGCAGAGAAAATGCATCTCTGCTCCTCAGTTGCTTCCATGTGCAGAAGGCAGCAAATACGATTTTACAGTGACTAGTGGCAGAGAACTGACAAGAAGTACTGTATGCATTTGAGAGATATGAGAGATTGGAGGGAATTGCAGCTTCAATAGGAAAGAGAGGAGGAAAACAGCTGCCTTGTAAGACGACAGTGTGAAATGCTTTCTACAACCCCTAAGAAGGTGAAGTTGAGCTAAAAGTGTCAGATTATTGCAGGAAAAATGAAATGCACAGCAGCCCTGCTGAGAGCACAGAGTTGCAGTATTGAAAATGCTGGATTTGTGTTGCTTCCTATTGCAAAAAAGCTAACATGGGGAGAGGGAAAGTCAACTGTGCTGGAGTGTGTAAGGGAGGGCTGTGGTGTGTTTGCTGCTACTGCAAGTTCCTGAGCCTGATTCAAGCAGTTCTTGGAATTCTGAATTTCAGGACTCTTTGTAAGAAAAAGAGATAGAAGGATGGAGATACTTTTTGCTGCTTCAAGCAGACACCTCTCTCAGACAAGTACCTACTTGGTTGGTGTCTTGACCCAGACCTGCCTTGGCTTCCACCCTCTACCACCTGGTAGAAAAATAAGAGAAATGATATGCTCTGGAAAATCATGAGGAGATAAAAATAGCCCAGAAGATAATTTTTTTTGTTTGCTGCAGGAATAAAGTGTATCTCCTTGATATGCCCTGAAAACAATACAAAACAAAGTCTTCTTTCCTTCCCCCTCATTCTTTCTGAACTTAGTATGAGCTGTCTTCAAACACAAAATAATATGGACCATTTGAATTGCCCATATTATTGAAGAATTGTCCCCTTCCTATGTCTTTATGAGTTTTATCTCCTATTGTGGAAAGAGTCTGGTTTAAGTTAATCCAAACCCTGGAACACTTAATAGGGCTGCGGTAGTCTTACTCTCTTTCTGTTTCATCTGTTCTTGACAGGTGTCAGAAATGGGGTGCTGAGGCAGGTCAGCATTTGCCCTGACTCATTACTGGTCTTGCACACTGATTTCTAATTTCAAGTTGAAGACAGGAATTTTGAGAGTTATTAATGTATGGCTTGAACATATTTGAACCACAAACAACAGCGGAAGGGCAAGTTTCGTGGTCAATATTTTTTTTCACCTGTGGCATAGAAAGCCTGAAGTGCACTACTATTTTGAAGTCTGTAGTTAGATAACTTGATTAGAAATAAGCTAAATATGTGCAAAGTTTTATTTTGCAAACTAGCTTGCACTTTTTCCATGATACATATTCTCTTGTGAATGATTTACACACACTTTATACAGTGCTGATGTTTCTTTGCTTTGGAGACAGGTTTCTTATGTTGCATCTCTCTAGTGGTTCTTTACTGTGTGTCAATCGGTTGTTTACTATTTATTTATTGATATAATTATTTCCCTTGCTAATTCTCCATTACCTGTTTTTTTCATTGTTGCTTTCTTTCCTAATGCAGTTATTTAGCTCCCAAGTGAATGTACGTATTCTCTGGTTCAATGAGTTTTTGGGGTTTGATGTTTGGGTTTTGTTTTGTATTTTTTTTCCCCTCCTCCTACAACTGCTTATCATTTTTCATCAATTAGAAAATGTATGTGATCATGAGGTCCTTCCTTGGTGGCTAGTTCTGAAAGGCAAACTCCAGCTCCAGTGAAGTGTTGACAGCTCCCAGGAGATTTCTGATTACCACAGTAATGTTGAATGATAGGAGAAACAATGACAAAAAACTTCTGAAAACACTGGTCTTTAAAAAATAATTTGATTTTTACACCAGAATGTTACTATAAATACACTGGCTTAGGTGGTTTTGTGAGGAAAGAATAATATGTAAACAAATACGCACAACTATATATTTAGTTTTCATGCAAACTAGATTATATGGAACTGTGTTCCTGACAAGTTTGACTTAAATTCGCTTCTGTACAGCACACTTTCTCTCCTCTAAATTTTCAGGATTTAACCTATCTACACCATGTCTTGGACATGCAGTCTGTGTATGACATTCTAAAACCAAAAAACAGTCTGCAGAGTATTAAGATGCCTAACACTGGCTTTTTCTTGCAGCTATGTGCTAAATCACACTGGATTCAAGTTTCTGTTCATGGCATTGGCTCCTTATTTCTGCTCCCCTGCCACTCTGTTTCCAGCTGTATCACATAGTCCCTTTATATTTTGGCAATTAATTATGCATGAATGGGAATTACTGTTCTATAAATAAAATGAGAAGGCTGCTACTGGGAGCGTTTTACTAGACAAGAGCTTGTTGGATAGAGCAAATATCAGGTGGTCATACACTGAGTGTCCTCCATAACAGCAGACTTAAATCTGAACCCGTAGTAAAACATGCAATTCCTGTAATTCTCCCACTTATCAAAAATGACACAAGGTACTGTATTATCAACTGCTAATGAAGTCCATCCTCCTTTCTATCATATTTCCTTGTCTATCCTAAACAACATACCTCGATAGAGAAGAGGACAAAATCCTATAGGTCATCTGCTCTATAACAGCCATTGCCATCTCCTGATTGAGTTTACCAGACAGAAATGCAGTGCAAACGTCACCTGCCCTCCCTCTGCTACTTCAGTAGATGCAATTTTGATTCTTGTTGCTAACTAGCAGGAGCATATTGATTCCCCATAACAAAATGTGCAATTGCCTCAGTTCACTTGTTCTGCTCTATCCAATTCTTCCTTTGTACAAGTTTAAAGGGAGATGTGCAGGGCCATTTCAATTCAGGACTCTATAGTTACTTGCAGATGAAGTCATAGTGTTGCCACCTAACTTCACAATTGGAAGTGCTGTTTGACATATATAGTCTGGATGCCATTACAGCAGCACCTGAAAATCCTCTGAGACCATTTCAACCTCTGGTAATCATGACCAAAATGCAATTTCAGTGGACCTGTGCTGATTTGCACTGATGGCCTCATTTCAGGGTTTATTCAGCTTTTGGGTTTTCTTTTTGTTTGTTTGGGTTTGCTTTGGGTTGGGTTTTTTTGCCTTTATGATTACTTGAAGAGCAAAAGAGGAAGGAAATGCATACAGACTTTTTTTTTTTTTTCAATTTATTTACATCATATCAGAGGACAGGCTGGATTGGTAGGAGAGGTAGTGTTACTGTTGTTTTCTTTGGTGCTTGAATTTCTGGGATTCAAGGTCTCATAAAGGAACTTGAGTCCTAGTATTATGCCAGAAAGATTTTTTTCAAAGTTTTACAAAGGTAAATAATGTCAGCGTGATAATTATTTTATTATGATATGTGAGAAAATTGAGCTTTTTATCTTTTAAAATACAATCTAAAAGCAGTATTTCATTCTCTTTAATCCAATAAAATAACTGAAAATGGTTTTACTTGGAACACAGATAAGAAAATGCCAGTGATTAAAGATAATGTTGTGGAATTTCTGGCAAGGTTCAGTGCATCAATAACCCTGACACATAATTAAAGTAATTGAAAATGCCCTGCATGTGTTCTCTGATAGAAGGTGGTAAAAGATCGTTGAAGTACCAAAGCTCTTTCACAGTGGGAGATATATTTTTAAATCAATCTCTTTTATTTTTAATCTTTTATTTGAGTCCTTTAAATCTCCATAAAGCCAAACCTAAACGTGCATCGGTGCCCTTAGCTAGTCCTGTTGGAATAGAGTGGCTCATATTTCATTCAGTTTATTTCTAAAGTCAGCAAAAAGGACTAGATTTCAGCTGAGAAACAGGGCCAAGAGGCTCCTTCAGCATGCCAACACCAGCAGAGTTGGAGTAGTGTCTCTCTCCTTTTTCCTATCATTCTTTTTCTTCACAATCCAATCTTGAACCCCACTGTCTCCCCTCTACATATTTCTTTGAACTAGACACGCATGTTCTTATCTTTCTGTACTCTTGCGACAGCTGCCTGAAAGTAACCCTAAGATAATAGGAAAACTTGTTGTTTTCAAGTTTTGTGAGACGGGAACATCATTCTGATTTAGGTTACTTTCCAAATGAATCCTGGGCTTCATTAACCCAGGTAAGAATTCAGAATCTTTCAGGGCCACTCTTGACTTCAACAAAAGGGATAAACTATGTGAGACTGTAAATGTCTTCAGGGAATGCATGAGGGAAAGTATTTTGTATTGAAAAGCAACAAGAAATCTGGATTTAATTTGCTTCAAGTTCAGACTCTCCTAAGTGTTTTCTCTGGATTTTCTTCATTGGAAAACAGTGAAGGCATCTGGCCTTTAAGAAATCTTGAAGTAAAATGCCTGCTTTCCAGGCAAATGTTCTATTTGAAATCCCTCACCATTGTTTGAGTGACAGTGCAGGAATAGAATAGGCTATGTTGGTTGGGGGGACCTACAGTGCCTGACAGCTGAAATTAGAGGTTTCCACCTTGTATCCTTCCTATCAAGGTTTTTCTTCTTACATGTGAGTGAATCTCTGGTTTTCTCCGAAGGACACATTGGAATGACAGGCTTTGGACTCAAATTCCATGTAATTATAAATATGTTCATTCTTAACCATGGTCATATGCATGCAGCGCATCCCAACATTTTTACAAATTGGAAATGTAACTATGATTATGAGATGTTGAGACAAAAATGTAGGTAGCCAGTTTGATTTTGCTACTTGTCTCTCTGATGGACAGTACTGTGTGATCAAACTATTCTGCCTATGGTTTCCTCTCATAAAAAATGAACACTCATGAAAATAGCTTCTTAAAGATAAGTTGGAAACGTTTAATGAAAGACGAATGTTGCTGGCATAGTTTTCTGAAGAAAGGTGAATGTTATTACTGACTGCTGTGGTAGTTTCTTAAAAGCAACCTTACTCAGTAAGCAGTAAATTGTTCTTGCACTAAAATGTGATCTCCTGGTCTCCAGACACCTTTAGAGCAACTCCTGTGGCTCTAGAAATGCATGGGGTATAAGGGCTTAGTACTTGGGCCCCTGTGATGTAGCCACAGCTCTTTGAAGTTCTTGCTGGCAGCATCACTAAACATTGGCTCAAAGGGCACAGATTTGAGATGTTGCTGTACTATCATCCTTTTGTGTAATTGAGCAGTAGTGATCAATGTTTTATTCTTGCCTGGAGAAGAAATAATTAAGATGAATGTGACTGGAAGTTAAAGGTAGGGATGAAGAAAATATGCTCTATACATAAAATTCTATGCATACAGACTTAATCGGTGTTTAGGGCAAGTATAGGGAATAATCCCTGTTTCAGTTAGTTTGAGATTGCATGTGTGAAAGTCACTTGAGTTAAATATTACAGCAACACTTGCAATCCGAAGGTAAATGTACTTCAAGTTTACCAGAACAGATGAATCCTGAGATCCATTAAGTCATCACTGCAGAGGTCAGGCGACCCTAAGTTAGTGGAATTAAATCATAATGTATGCTTAAATAGATACGTTTGGATAGGAATAAAATTAAATATGTAGGATAAAATTTTGAAAAGGTATTTAAGCTTCAATGATATGGTGAAGAAGGCAACTTGGACGTATAGTCTGCTCGAGCACATAGTGGAGAAGGGCAACTGTTTGGATTTGTAGACAAGTAAATACCTTGGAAAAGTGTCTTTTACTTGAAGTAGTGGGCTCGTGAGCATTCAACTTTTTTACTCTGTTTGTTTTATCTTTATAGTGAGCCTGTTAAAACTCATTAGTTTATCAGTGAACAAAGCGGATCCTTGTCTGTCTAAAGTACACTGGAGGGGGCAGAACACTAACTGCCAAGAAGACTGAGATAGGACATAATGAAAAGAGAGCATTAGACAGCAAAATCATGTTTATATTTGGATTTTTCTTTTACTAGTAGTTTCATTTTTCAGTTAACAACATTAGCTCAATACATGACGAGAAGGCTAAGATAATAATATAACTGATAACATGCTCCCAGAGAAAGAGTAGAGGAACTGTGCTCTTGCATATAATACAAAAATATCATTTCCAGACAAATTGTAACACAGGAGAGTTAACAGAATTACAACAGTTCTACAGCATATTTCCATCTGTACATTAAAACCCCCCATAGTTTTGGTGTCAGATTGCATTGTACATGCTCTAAAGACCTTTTTATTTGCCTTGTCTCTTCCGTCTCTTCCTTCATAACAGATTTGTGGCTATCATAAAAGCTGAACTGAGGGGGATAGAGGAAGCTGAGCAGGCACACAGGCTGCATTGCCTGTTCATTGTTTATCCACAACTGGTACTTGTCTTGCCTGTTCTTGGAGTTACTGCAGCCTCTCTAACTAGTCTCTTCCAGTGGTTTAATATTGCGAGTTTACTTTATTTTCCAAACACCTCACTAAAATTTCCCACGTCCAGCTTCAAAACTACTGCTTCCTGTTCTACCCTCGGTACGGTTTATTCTTTCCTGTTCAATAGCTACATTTTCTATGCCTAAGTGTTCTTTTCTCTTGTCAAGACAACCACAGCTCTTTCCGTTTCTCTTTTCAGGTTATGTTTTTCCAAATTTCAGGTTTTGCTGTCATCTATACTCCTCCTTATTAATTAAAAAACATCTTTGTCATTTGCTTCACCATTGTAGCCAATGTAAAACAAAAAGCATCCAGACCCTTAAGAAAAAAAGATGTTACCAAAATGCGTCAGTTGGCAGATGCCTCACCTTACATGCTTACATAGTATGTAAGCACCTCACTTACATAGTATGGATCATCATAACTTTGTCATAGGTACATGCAGAGTATTAAGTGACTTTTCATGGACATTATGTGCATGCCCTTTTAGAGTGGCATTGCAGGATTAAGGAAGAGAGACTGTGCCTTCCTTCATGTCAGTTCTCTGTAACTTTGGTGTGCTACTGGAATTTAAAGAGTTTATAGCCTTCATGACCAACACAGGAAAACATACAATGTAGAGCCAAAACCCTCTAAACTAGGAGACAAAGAGAATGAGAGTCAGATGCAAAAAGATTTTACTTTTGTTTGTACGAGCTCTTGATGCTAAATGAGGGGTTGGGGAGGTGAAGTGTTAGACTGCTTAAAGCTTAACTATAAAAAAACCTCAAACCCTCAAAAGCCTAAATTTGATTTTTTCATAGGAAAATTTTATTGGTGATGTCATCAGCACTAAGCATTGCAGTGCCTATCTGAAAGGTGAGCATTTGCTAGAGCAGTCTTTTCAAGATCAAGGTCTAAAAGCTAGGCTAGCACCTAGTTAGGAGTAGCTTGAATTTGGGACACCTAGGGGCATGTAAGTGAAACATGAAGTTCTGTTGCACTCACTAACACTTGAAAACAGGATGCTTATTTTGATGCTTGTGGACTCAACGGCTACACAGTTTATTAGTGTGCATCCCCCTTCCCACAGACTTGGGAGCCCTATCTGCATGTGTTGTCTAATGCAGACTCACAAACATCAATGTCTCCCGAGCTATTATTTCCTGGCAGTTATAGTGAACATCAAGATAAACCTCTATGGACTGTTGCATAGCAGAGGCAATTGGATATTTTGGGAAGCTATAAACAGCACTGGGATAACTGTGTGTTGTTTGGTTCTGGTGTCAGTCTTTGCCTTGACAACTTTATTTGAAAACTATCAGATTAAGGTGAAATAGCTCTAAATGGGGTTAGAACTGTTGAGAACCTCTCATTGCATAAAAGAAAATGGGGGTGGAAAAGTGGTGGAGGGTGGAAATTTCTGCAAGAGAAAATATTTGAAAGGCTTGCATAGCAAGGGGCTAATTTTTTTTTTTTTTTTTTTTTTTTTTTAATAACAAAGTGTTATGACAGGTGCCAGAGAGAGCTGTAAGAAATCTGGTGTCCAGATGCATTTGTTTCTTATGGCTAAATGTAAAACTCCCATTGACAGCTGGTGTCTGCAGATGATTCCAGGAAACAGATGATAGCGATGAATTACCACTGAGTAAACCTGCATGACTGCCAGATACTGTAACTGTTTTATATGGACTCTCATCCCCTGCCCCAAAGCTTCCAAACTCACTGTCACAGTAGAGAGCTGTGTGTTTCAAGAAGGTGATAGCTTCCTTGAATTTACAATAAGTACTTGGGCAAAGATCTGATTTCATTTGGAAAAATTCCTATTGGCGTCAGTAGCTGGGAGTGTGACCCAATTAGAAACTGTGGGATTTAGCAGGTTGCTCTGTGTGGGTTTGAGCTGTGGATTTACAGTTATTTGCAGAACAGAGACTAGATGTTTTTATCATAGACCAATAAAACTGTGTCTGTATGTGTGGGTGTGAGAGAAGGAAAAGTTCAAGCCTCAAGAAAAGAAAATACCATTTTCTCAACAAGATGAAAAGAGAATTAGACATGCTGTTTCATTAGTAGGGTCTAGCTTCTCTATTAATAGGAATCAGTAAGAATATTAACTTGCACTGGGAAAATTAGACCATGGAGAAACAAAAGCGGGGAAAAAACAACCCAAGAGTGACTGGAAGGTCAGACTTGTCCCCATTAGAATGATCAGACCACTGGGTAAAATGTTAGGTGCCCCAGTTGAGGGCATGTTTTCTATCCTGTATTTCTGTCATATGCAGTGAAGAGTAGAAATCCAAAAATTTTCATAAGGCAAGAAAGAAGTATATATGCATTAGACAAAACAGATAATGTGCTATCAGTCTATTGTAAAAACAGGGCAAAGAACAAAAAGCATTTTGGACTTTCAGATTTTTATTTTAGATTTTCAAAACAGTGTTGACCTTTCTAGACCATTTCCTTTTCTCCTCTCTTTTTTTTTTTTTTCCCCAAATCTATTTTTCTTCCTCATGTCATCTGTCACCCTCCTTTGCTACATCAGCAAGCTCCACAACCTGCAGATGAGGATTTCTCCTGGGACAAGCAGACAACCAGCTCTCTGACAAAGGGTTCTCCTTGCCTTCTCCTTCAGGCTCAGGAGAAGGCCGAGGCTGTTGCCACTCAGCTCTATGCCTTTCCTCTGATTACCTCCAGCAAGGCACATGTTCTGTTTTCATCAACTGCTTTGGATCTTGGTGACTGCATTTCTTCTCTTTGATCTTTCATCCCAAGCCTCAAATGACTGCTACAGTCTCCTAAGACCATTCACTATCAGCTTGGCAGTTGAATGTCTCTGTGATAAGAACATCAGTCCCTTTTTGTATCCCTGTGATTCTTTGGTGGCAGGTAGTCCACTGTGTATGGTTGCAGCCCACAAGTCTTTTTCTATAAGGCATGCAGATATCGAGGAAAATCTGGTGTTACCAGGTGTGCCTCCTTTCAGAATAAACACTCTAACTATAACTGAAACAACTAAAGGTAAGGGCAGATGATAGAAATTTCTTGGCAATAAGGCAGCAAATTCTAAAATACTGTTTCATGAGGAAGATTTTAGTGAAATTCGTTTTCAGTTTCAGCAGTTACTTGGTTGAAGTTAGCAGCATTGTTTAGCTTTTTTCATCTGTAGAGTGCTGATTAAATTTGTATATATAATATATTATGTTGTGCTGTATTTACAAATGGTATCCTTTGAGGTAATTTATTCAAGTAGTGGCTAATTCTATTTGAAAGCAATAGAATTTCACTATTATCCTTTACATGTGGCAATAAGGTACTATAAAGCACTTTTTGCACTCAATTACTCGAGCTAAATGTGCAATAAATAACTTTTGACTTCCAGGCGAAGCATGAGATAGAGTTTTCAGTTAATATAACAACTCACCCGCCTTTGTCAAGAAGAAATAGCAGTGTGAAAATGGTTTGAAGTATAATGGTGGAAACCATAGAATAAATTATCATGAATAATACTTGTAGTCACTTTCACAATATTTATGGTACTTTTGAAGAGTTTGAAGCTATGTATTCAGGATCATTTCAGACACAGATGTAGTTCTGATGGGAGTGGGAGGGCTGAGCCAAGCCTCTCTTTTCATACATTGTCCCCTATGTGCTGATTTTACAGGGTGAGGGATATGGGGAGCATGTTCTTCTGTGCAAATTCTTCCCTGTTCCTTACAACTTGTATGGAGAAGGAGAAAGTGCTGGGAAAAGGTTTCCTATTGTGTTGAGAGGAGGAAGAGATGGTGATGGGGCTTAGGATTAAATTTTCTTCTAACTTCTTCCCTTCCTGGCCCAATATTCTAGTCAGGTGAAAATGAACAGGGTTTTTCAAGGCATAGACTATAAATGATCTGAAAGCTAGATTATGTGAATGAGCTACACTGATGTCTACTGCATGGAATCTAGATATTTTGTATTAAATATTTCAGCACTCTAGAGTTCAGAATGAACTGTTTTCTGTTTTCTGCTTACAAAAAAATTGACCAATACCTTGAAGTTCTGTAATGTGAGAGAAATGGTTGAGATTAATTAAGGTGTAATCAACTAAGACAAAACTGATGTAATGATTAAGATGTGCTTGGATCTGTACAGGTTAACTTGGGCTAAAACGGGAATAGCTTGACTGTAATGCTAAAAGTTGGGAGTGTGTGTTTTCCCTTCCTCATATGGATAAAAATACAGCAAAACAGGAGAAGCCACCAGAATCTGGCTCTAGGAAATGGACTAGAGGACATATCATTTATGAGAAGCCACAGAAACAGATCAAAGAAGCCAGACAGAAAGATGCAGAGAATATATGTTACGATGAAGAATTAAACATTTCATTTTAAGGCTTTTTAATGTAGCCATTGTGTGTTAAAAAGAATTGCAGGGTAAATAGGGCTTTGGTCTTGTGCAGAGTGGACATGCAGAGTCCCTCTTGAAGCACTGCAAGCTGAGCAAATGTCAAATGAAATTCTGTGAAATTTTCTTAAAGGTGCTGAAGTCCTACATATATAGCCCTGTGTTTGCAAGCCTACTATAAAATATTTCTGTGTATGTCTATAGTGTGTGTTTTTTTTTGTATTTATTAAGAGAAAGTGAATGTACTCTTTGGCAGGAATAAAAAGCTAATGTTTCAGATGTTGGTGTTTATTGGAGAAGGAAATCAATAAAGGAGTCCTATATATCTTTGATGCAGTGCATTTCCTAAGAATGTTCTCTAAACAAACCAGCCGTAATAATTTAGAAATTGACTGTTTTGTTCAGAATTTTCAGTGTCTTTGCACCAGCAATGAGCTGCCTTGCTTCTCTTTTTTCACTTTTACTTCAGATTTTTTTTTCCCTTTTTCTCCATGTTTCTGTTTATTGTTGTGCATAAGCCTCAACCAAAATGGATGAAACCAAATCCAAGGGCATTAACCTCTTTACCCTTGCTGGTTATGCTCTCAGTTTGGTTTTGTATTCGTCCAGCTACCTCCAGAAATGAGATGATTTTCTCCTTATATATGCACTAAATGGAGAGAAACTGTTCCAAGCCAACCCCCTCAGTGAGGATAATGGACAGGAAAAAAGAATTTTGTTGAAATGTTTTAGAGGTTAGATGAAAATGGAGAAGCAATCAAATCTGCTTGCTGAGGCAAAAAGGAATCTCAATGAAAGTCTCTCTGCAGTGGTGCAGTGGTGCAGATAGATCAGCCTAGAAAGATGTCATTTTTCATTTGCAGCCTATGGCTGCTTCATCAGTTTGGGAGTTTGAGGGTACCACCCTCAACATGCAACTGCAGAATGAGATTGACTGTAGCCACTTGCCTGGAATAACTTCCTATGAATGTTCAGTTATTAAAGCACAACACAGCTGTTTTGCTTGAGGCACCTCAAGCATTTGCAGAAAGCATCTCTTTCACCTTTGAAGGATCAGGAATACTTTGCTGCCAGGACCACCATACAGGGAAGGGTTTTTTCCTCCTAGAATATAAACAGTAAACAAAAGTCTGAAAAAGCAATGATCTCATTATTAGTAAACTGATAAATTTACCTCTTTAGTTCAAAAAGTGATCTTGGTTGTGTAAGGACTAAAAAGTTTAAATCTTTCTGTGAGAGAGAAAAGGGGAGCATGGTGATAGAGCAGCTTAGTGAGAAGATGGATGAGAATATGGTAGCTTGGTATTGATCTCTGTCCATGAAGTAGATAGGCATTGTCTGATAAAACATCTCTATTTCTCTAGGTGTCATCACATGTTTCCAAATGTTCCTACTTACCCGCCGGCTGCTCAGCTTTGTGAGTGAGGCGTGTTCTGGCTTTAAATGGAGCACATTTATCAGAGGAGCAGAATGGAGATGTTAAACTAACAAATGCAGCAAGGTGAGGGTACAGACAATTAAAACGTTGAGTGTGACATATCAAGTATACGTTTCCATTTCAGGGAAACCTGCCTTTTCAAATTACATTAGCTCAGCTTTAAATATTGCAGGTACAAATGATGCAGAAACATCACACATTGAGCAGTCCTGCTGGTATACAAAATGAAGTAATCTAATATATTTATTCTGAACAAACTATCACAACAGCTCACTGTAAATGCAGCTTCTGAGCCAAGATAGGGGCAGGAGAGAAGGGGGAGGAGGCCCAATTTTGCTGGCATTTCTTATGCAACTCTTTCCTAGCAGCAGGAAATTGGAGTACCTGGCTGTGCCTGACAGGGCTGACCTTAAATCTAAATCAGCCCTGGAACCTCTGCACTTCATTCAGGACCTGACTATTGGGGGCAAGGGATGTTCAAGAAACCATGTCCAGGAAAAAAATTGGTGCCTTCATGTAACGTGGTTTAAAGTTCTTCAGTTAAAACGTCATCTAGGAAATACTGTGGGTAAATTAGCAACACTGCTGTAAGAAATGCGTACATGAGACAACCTGAAGTACAATACCCTACTTATGGTCCTAATAGTTTTAAATACTAGCGAGAAGAAGATTAAATCTTTAGAAGGTCTGTCTCTTTCCTAAAAATCAATAATATGTGGCCTCTGTCGTGGACAGCATTTATCTATGTTCGATCTTGTCCCTCTCTGCCACACAATGTCTCTACATCTACAGAGAGGGATTTAAACATAAACAACAGTTCTGTGCACATGGATCACTGTAGTGAGATCCTTTATCTCACTGTTTTGTCACTAAGGTGAAATTGTCTTAATTTATAGATGTCCCTTGGTAGGACTGCTAATTTTAGTCAGCCATAGCAAAGGAAAGCCTTTATCTTCTATCATTCGTCATCTCTTTGGCTATGTAAGAATTGCTGTTTACTATTAGCACGACTTATGTCAATGAAGTTAATAACTAGATTAACTTATGTGTTTGTAGGACTCTCATAAATTATAAACCCTGTCATCATCTACACTCAAAATCCTTTCTGTACTTAAAACCACACAAATTGATAATTTATTTTCTGTATAAACAAGTGAAGATCATTGGCCTTTATTACTTATGATACTGACAATCTCTGCTTTATTTTAAATAAATCATGCTTTTTTTTCATATATGCTTTTGCACTGTAATAGTCTCCCAAAACCAGAGTGTGCAATTCAGTGCAGTGACATTGATTCCTCAGTAGTGTGTTGTAAGGAACTTCAGCAGGGTATCAGTAGATGGTAACTAACCACCAGTGACAGAAAATCACTGCAAGGAGGCTCTCAAGCATTTAAGTAAAAATAATACTTTACTTTGTTCCCTTAATGTGGCTTGATGCTCAAAGAGCTCATAAAATGAGTATATTTAAAGTACTATATTTTCTCAGACAGTTTTCCTTTATTGATAGGCAGAAAAGGTAAAATGTATCAAGTGTGCTGATTGTATTTTAATTATATTTTCTTTAATTGTTTTAAATGTTAAGCACTTGCTAAGGAAAGAACTATTTGTTGTAAGCCTGAGCAGAACTGAGACTTACCAGTAACTTCTTATTTTCTTTAATATTTTGTGTGTGTACAAGTATGCAAAAGGGTTTTGAATTCTCCCTGTGTGAATACTCCCAAAGTTTGTTCATGGTAGCATTTTCCTTTCATTATTTAGAGGCAGATAAGTACTGCTTATCCAATTAAGAAATGATGGTGAGTTCAAAGCACAGCAGTTTGGTTACTTATGTTTGCAAAGACATTCTGGAGTAACCTTTTTAGTGACAATTGCACAGTCTGTTCTTATATAGAGTTTGGTGGTGGTGTTCTGTAGCTGAAGTGAATAACAAGCTTTTTCAGGGAAATTTATGGTTAAAGGGCCCCAGAAAACAGATAAATATATTTACATTCCTGGCTTTTTCTTACATCAATAGATTATGTGAAGAATAAAATTTACTTTGGAAAAGGACTATTTAAAAATAAGCAACTTTATATTTTATACCTGGAAAGTCCAGATTCCTGTAACTTTTAGACAAATACATTAATAAATGTTCTCTTACTTTTGTTTTCACTGCTCTTTCTTCTGCCACAAATGACATGTTAAAGAAGATAAATATTCTCTCCAGGAGAAATCTGGGAGGACTGGCTGATTCAGCAGAAAGCTGTGCTGCTGTTCATCAAGATCTTGACTGGCTTGAGAGTTGGGCAGAGAGGAACCTCATGAAGTTCAACAAGGACAAGTGCAGAGTCCTGCACTGGAGGGAACAACCCCATGGGGATTGACCTGCTGGAGAGCAGCTCTGCAGAGAGAGACCTGGGAGTGCTGGTTGATAATAAACTAACTATGAGCCAGCAATGTGCCCTCATGGCCAAGAAGGCAAATGGCATCCTGGGATGCATCAAGAAGAGTGTGGCCAGCAGGTCGAGGGAGGTTCTTCTCCCCCTCTACTCTGCCCTGGTGAGACCTCATCTGGAATCCCTTTGTCAGGGGACAGGAGCATCTTCCTTATGAGGAAAGGCTGTGGGAAGTGGGGCTGAAGAAGAGGCTGTGAGGTGATGTCATTCATATTTATAAGTATATAAATGGTGCATATCAGGAGGTTGAGGCATATCTTTTTTTCTGTTGTATTTAGTGACAGGAAATGAGGTGAAGTTGGAACAAAAAAAGTTCCATTTAAACATAAGAAAAACTATTTCACTGTGAGGATGAGGGAGCCCTGGCATAGGCTGTCTAGGGAGGGTGTGGAGTGTCCTACCTTGGAGGTCTTCCAAATCCACCTGGATGCGTTCCTGTGTGACCTGATCTAAGTGGACCTGCTTTGGTGGGGGAAGTGGACTGGATGATCTCTACAGGTCCCTTCCAACCCCTACCATTCTATGATTCTATGAATCTTTAATTATAATTTACTCAGGAAAGCATACATCAGCAAACTGATTAGGAAAGCTGCTGTTCTTCTCCTTCCAGTTGACAATTTGCATGGCCAAATTCCTTTCGTGCCCAGTGGTGCTGGGAAACTATCCTCTGACCAGGTCAAAGTTACATGTTTTTGAATCTCCTATAAGAATCTGCAGTAGCGCATGCATTGCACTTTGTTAGAAATGGCTCTGGCAGGGCCATGACTTTGCCCTGTTCCAGAAACATTCACACCTTCTGCACAGGTTGCATTCTTTAAATGACTGTTCACCATAGCCCAGGGGTTTTTGTGCAGTTTTGAAAAATATTCTTGACTAAATTTGTCTTCGGAAGACCAAGCAATTCACTTACATTATTTACATAGCTACCACTTCCAGTGGGCATTAGGCTATTGCCACGAGTGGCAATGTAATTAAATACTAGAAATTGATGAAGGATGGGATTTTTATTCAGTGAAATTAATCAAACTGTTGATGGTGATTATTTATGAAACAACTTTTGAATTTATCTGACTTTATTAGCATTGAAAATTAAGTTGGTAATGAAAAATATTAACTGCTACTCATATAAATTAAAAAAAGATACTTCTTAGTTTGAAATCTGTCATGTTGGAGAAAATACTCTTACAGTAAGCATTTGCTGATAAGTAGGTATATACTGCCTCTCTTCTGATAACAGGTTTTCCTCAAATGCTGATTTAGGTTTGCTAAGTCTTTAACAGAGCTCTGCAGGCTATGAAATTACTTTGTCTTATAACAAATTATTCAGAAACTTTGTATTAGATGGAGGACAGCCAAGTCTCTACTCTGGGCAACGAATAATCCAGACAGAAACAGTACTCATGTGAGCCTCTCATATATTAAAGCTGCCAAGAAGCAAAATCCCTTTCCTTAGAATTAATGCTCAACTACACTGAACTTCTCAGTGTAGCTCCACAGATGCGTTTTGGCAGTGGGAACACTCACACCCACATGTGACAGGAGAGTGTTTTCGTACAGTATCTGTTGAAGATGTTGTCTCCTGTCCTCCTCCTGGTCAGGATGCAGCAAGTAGCACAGCACACTGACTACTGTTCAGCCAACAGTTCCTAATTTTTCTTGTGTTGTAGTGCTGCAGTATTCCCATGCTATAGTTAACTATCTCTAAATCAACCTTTTACTATATGCTGCTTGCTATGGTTATATGTTATCTGTTCACTGCTGTTCTTGGTGTTTACGTTACTTTGGAGAGTACCACGCACATAGGAAACATTGCCTTTTGTGGGGATTGATGCCCTCATGCTGCAGGCTTGTTTGAGGTTGCAGCAAATGCCTGTTCAAGCCACGCATCTAGTAGCCTTCTAATTGTAGGCTGGTTCATACAGCCCCATGACACCAGCCAAAGCAGCACTGACAGCTCCAAGCCAGCTTCTGTGTGACTCGGAGACTGTTGGTCCAGCCAACTTGCTGGTGTAGCCAATAGGTGGGTTTTTTTCATTTGTTTGGATTTTTTTTCCCCTCTTTTCTATCCTTAGTCTATTAAGCCAAGAACAAATCTTGGCTTAATAATTTGTTTAACTACAGGAGAATCTTGCTCAGGAAATAGTGTTTGCTTCAGGCAAAAACTTCAATTTTGATACAGTTAGGTAAGCTGAAGGGAAGATAATTAGGACACTTCTGACAGTGCTTTAACCTGGATTTAGAAAGACTGCACTACTAGATTTAAATATTTAAGGTCAGATTGCTGCCATTCAGATGTGGTGTTCTAATTTGGGAATGAGAATGGCTTGTGCCTCTGAACCTGAGTGAGTTACACTGGGATCACAACTCCGTTTTCTCTGATTCAGTGTTTGCTGGGGAACCTTAGAAATTCTGAGTAATTCCACTTGGCCACTCAGGATCTGATCAGCTAAAGGCTGCCCAAAACCTACTTTCTCTGCAGAGGTCTCTTCCCCTTTTCTTATCCTAACTGACTATCAAAGTGAATGTCACAGGAACATCTTCTTGCCTCTCTTTGACACCATCTATCTTTGATCCAGACCTTGTGGTAAGTATTTTTGCCTTATACCCATTCAATCTGTTGTTTTTCATGGGAAGAGAGAGAGGATCAGAAATTCTTCTGCAATAAAGATTTTCTTCCTCCTGGACAAGTGAGCAGAACTGCCAGTTCATTGAAGCACATGTTGTCCTGGACAGTAGCCATGCTTTGGGCCTGTCACTTCCTTCCCGGCCACATGATGTGGACATGTGATGACAATGCATCTCTGGCTTTTGGGGCTGGTTGAATCCTGTCTGTAAGCCAGCATTAAACCCCCCAACCCATCAGATCACTACTCCATGCTCCATGAATGATTTGTCAGTGGCTTGACTCTACCCGCTGAGATCTGGCATCAGCTAGTCTGAAACACATGCTGTCTTCAGGCCTCAGTTGTGAAATTATTGCTGAAGAGTGACAATTATTAGTTATGTAAACAAGTGAGTGACACAGATTTCTTTGGATCTGGTGACTTGTCCACCTCTGATCTAGAGTCCAGAAAGGACTGTGAGTCTAGATCAGGAATATGGGATCAATTACAGCACAGTGATTGAGGTCAGTGACAAATGACACCAACCCACAGACAGTTTTGTACCAAAACAGAGAGAAATTTAACTGGTTTTGCTCAAGAAAGGAGCACTGTTCAGGATTTCTTTTCAATGCATTTCTGTTTGTGGTCAGAGACTTTAGCACATCTTTGCCTCAGTTGCCTTCCTCCCAATCTCAAAAATCCCAATTTCTCCTCCTCTTGATGTTTCAGGGCTTGGGACAAGTTTCTCAAGTTTGAAAATGTCTGGGTCTCGGGCACAAATCCCATGTGTATTTGAATCTCTTCTACATGCATTACCCTGCTGCCTGGAAGGCATAATGTCCTAAAAGCTAGGGTGTAAAATCACAAGTACTGTGGGAGTACAGCCATAGTGCCTTTAGCTGAGCTAGCATGGAAATTAGCACAGTCCAGCCTGATACTGTGCACTCCTGCATTGCAGAACAAAAATTTGTAGAGCACTTAAAATTTCAAATCCACACATAAACCCTGAAATATGTGACTAGATTTCTTTTCCCCAAGTGCTGGGGCCCTATATTTAATCCTTGCATAACCAACAGTCGCACAACATTTTAAAAATTAGGTCAGCTCTGTAGGTTTTGGAATACTCCTGTGAACAAATAACTTTTGGCATTTTATTTTTTTATTTTAAATCTTGACGTATATGAATTTTATTTGACTGTGCTAGTATTTTTCCATAACTGATGAGATTTGTCTCTAGCTTCCTTGATATCTTTCAATATCACAATTCAGTCAGAGGAATTTTGTAAAGATGAGGAAAGTGGAAATGGCTTCATAGTTTCATTTACCGATCAACATCACAGAAACCAGAACATGAGAGTCTGTGTGTCAGCAATGCAGTGAGGAAGTCACAATACTAATAAAAACAACCAGCTATTATTGCATTAATTATTTGTCATTCACTTGCAAAATGAACATAAACTAAATTAATGCTTGACATCTAATCAGTATTGCTGCATAGACAATTTGTCATATTATTAAAAATACTGCTACCTGCAAACTGGTAGTGAGTTATCCCCAGAGAGAGGGGTAATGCTCAATCAAAGCATGTCACATTAGAGAAGATTTCTATTAATCAGATGTGAAATTATTTCTGAAGTTGATTACTTGGTTTTAACACAGTGAAATTTGTTTATTTTGTGGAAATATTAGTGTATTGTTGTTCTTACAGTAATTTATTTCACTTGTGTAGAGTTAGCCATGGTATGATGAAATTGAAGAAGATTAGAAGGGCTGTGTTTGGAATTAGTAAATCCAATATTGTAACTGGTTCCCATTGCTTGAGAAGGCAAGGCACATTTATGATGCTAATTCTAGTCATTTATATGTTCTGGAACACAGTGGATGGGTTAAAAAAAAAAAATTCCTATGTGGTAATTAGCTTGAGTGACATTTCCTTTCCCAAAAAGCTCTGAGAATTCACAGATTAACAGACAATTCTGTACAAAAACAACCTCCAGCCCTCAAATCCACCCATGTTCTTTAGCAGCACTGAAAAAAACTTCTAATCTCAGCGTAAGACTAAATGAAAAATAAAAATGTAGACTTTTTTTTTAGACATCTACCTCATCTGGGCATTCTCAGGTGCAAGAATGACAAGCAGTTACACAGGTGTGAGAAAGGGATTTTTTTTCAAAATTCTCTCAGAGTGTTAGGCACGATATGGGAGGACTTGGTCTGGGACAGAGACCACCAAGCAGAGGCAGGATTTAGCAATCCTGTAAAATCCTACAGAAAAAGAATCTTAGGGCAAATGGTAGGCTTGATTCTGCTATCATAAATAAATATTAGGGAATTCTGTAACGTTCAGAAGTGCAGGTGAAAACAGAATTATGTCATAACTATGCAGATTGTGTTTGGTTCCCATTTGGGAATTACATTTGAGCGGAGTTAATCAAGAAAGATCATGGGACTCCTGGGGCAGGAGGGAACTGTAGTCTATAGGAAATCTGCAGGAACTGGCAGGCTGGTAGCTGGGAAAAAACCCCAATGAAGTAAGGATTAAAGGAGGAAAGAAGCTTTAAAGTTTGAGAAAGCACAAAGCTATGCAGAAGCTATTTGCTATGCCTTATTTTGAGGATGTCCCAACAGTTGAATGTCTCTGTGTTTTCATGTTTGCAAACTTTGGTGTTGCAGTTCAGATCTAGAATAAAATCAAGGTTTCAGTCTCATCTGAAAAGTGTAGTATTTTGTGACTTCATTCCCCTAGCTGGGAAACAAACTTGTGATGCATCATTCTGTCTACCTGTCTGCCATTGTCAGAAAGAAAGAGAAGATCAAAGCTATGAGAAAGGCAAGGAAATATGAAGCCACGGTTACTGCAGGGAAGTGAATTGTGTTTGAAGAGTAGATGCATGCACAAAGAGCAACATGTGCCTGTGAAGACAGACTCATGTATAAAATATCCTTTGTGTGTCTGTACAAATCTGATTTTACCATTTTAATCAGGTTTTGATTTTACTTTCCTTTGCAGTTAAGATCCAAGCTGTTGTTTGTTTGGCCATACGGAGCTTTCAACAAACTGTCTGACAATACCCCTGTGTACTTTACATAAACGTGTTCATGTTTCTCTAAACAATGCCGATTGTCAAGCTTGGTAATGTTTTGTTTTGCTTTTTTTTTTTTTTTTGTCCCTGCACTTAGCTGTACCTATGAAAGTGTTTCCTTTCTGCAATAAAAAGATCCATTCTTTGGTGTTGCACAGTGCTGTTTTGAATGTCTTACATATCAGTGAAGCAGATCTGCAGGACAGTATCAAGGTTTTGCCAGAATAGTTTAAGTAGAAGAAGCATAAGCTAAGAAGAAACTCTGAGAGTTTCTTGTTTAGCTTGTTTTCAAGGCACAAATATTGGCTGGAAATTCTGGATGTTTTGCACTCATGAATACCAAAGAGCCTTTTTCCCCAAAGTACAGTAGCACATATCTCTCCTCTCTGTGTTTTCCTTATGAGAGAGAAATGCAGTATTTTTATTTTTTTTTGATATTGGGTGATCACTACCTCTATACAGTTGGAACCAAAATAGAATTTTTTTAAAAATCTAGCTGCTCTTTACAAGGCTCATTATTCCTTACTTAGATGCTCAGTAAAAAATAAATCTTTAGTCAGCTAAAAAAAAAAAAAAAGTGATGAGCTTAGCACTAAGCCAGAAGTGCATGAAAAGTACAGCACTGAACATGTGAAGCCCAAATGCACTTAATTTAAATTTTGTTACTGGTGCTTCTTAGAAAAACTGAAGAAAAGCAGAAAAGAAAGGCTTCCCTGAGATATATTTCCTAACTAGCTCAACTGCTACTTCAGTACTTGCAGAATTAATTGGAATTCGTCTCAGCCATGGGAATAAGTAAGTTTATCATTGGATACAATAGCTTAGTTTAATGGCTTTCTGCATTGTCTAGGACTGGGGTGGAGTTTGCTGCCATTGCCTTCCCAATACATAGCTGAAAATGGTTTCTAATACTTTTTTTTTCTTTTTATCTTTTTTGACCTGATGACTGCTTTGTACTGCTTGGAAGTAGCAGTATGGAATGCAAGAAATATTTTGACAGCAAATGTAAGTGGTGGTCCAAGATACAAAAGGAACTGGAGCTGTGATTGTTACTGGATGAAGAGCTCTAACCAACTGAGATCTTGAAAATGAGAAGCACCAAAGGTTTCCTTAATATCACTGGAGAAGGCCTGCCTTGTTCATATGAACGTAAGGTACTAATATGTACACATTGCTCAATTTCCTTGCATGACTTAAAGTTAGCATTTTCTTAGCTATATATGGCACTGGATTGAAGATTATTATTTTCCACATGTCATTTATTTTTCAGGACATGCGACTTCTTGTAATAGCATAAAAAAATACCCCAGTAAAGAGAGGAAACAACTAAACATTACTGAAAATAATCCAGAAAACTCAGGTTATAAGATAATACATTTTGAACTTTATCAACAAGGTCTTTTGGAAGAGTGATTAGCAGAATCTATTTGATGCTGACTGAACCACATGGAATTTCTTATAAGGCAAAGATTTCAGCAGTTATTCAGAATTGCAACATAGACAATTTTTTTTTTTTTTTGCAAACATATATATGTTTTATGTCAGGCCTGGGCATTGTGAGAAAGCAAGTAGATTAAATTATGGTTTCAATGTAAAATATTTTGGAATGATGGAATCATGGAGGAAGGAATAGCCTTTCAGGACTTTCGTAAACCCTCCAAAAAAGGTAAGAATCCAAAACCTACATAGTGCTACTCTGAGGTTTCTTTCTTTGAGAAATACCTCTAGGAATTACATCCGACATATATTGTTGCCGGGTCACTCAAAGCCCATTTATATTTCCATTGCTTTTCCTATATTTCCAGTTTCCTCTGTAAAAGGAGTTGCTTATTTTCCTGATGCAGAACAAAATAATATTGAGAGAGACTACATTAAGGTGTAGCCTACAGAAAACTGCCATTCAATATGTTGAGTATAATGTATAATAAACTCTCCTGTCAGCTGGAAACTCATTGTGACATGGAAGACATAAGTAGTTTTGGGCTTCAGTGTTTGGTTATCAAACCATGATTTTGTTGTGTACTTTGGCATGACACTTAACTGCAACCAATACTGGTAATGGCTGCTAGAGATGCAGGTGAACTAATAAACATTTCCTTTTCCAGTCTTGCAAGCACTGGAATAAGTTTAAGAAAAGTTCCAGTATCTTTATTTCATCTTACTCTCAAGTAAAGGTAATGGATTTTCTGGTCCTGAAATAAACTGGAAGACAATCATGGAGTGTGCAAACTCCTCCAAGACAGCTTTGCCTGCACATCACAGACTTATTTTTTTTGAATGACCTATACACTATATAGGGAGGACCACAGAGATGCTGCCTCTACATGTATGTATTACAGAAATACCACATCAGGTGTACCCTAAAGATAACCTGGAGGTGCTAAGGAACTCCGAGTGTGAGACTATGAAAGTATTTGCAGGCATATTAGTACCACCCAAGGGTGGCTGTGCTGGCTCCAGTAGTATCTGTGTGGTCTCTGCCTGCATGACAGCTGACGTGGCTGTCAGACAGTTAACACCATGAGCCAGATGTGCTCTGTGAGTGCAAACAGACCTGGCAGATCAAATGGCATTGTTAGCTTCATCAAATCAGACACTGCGTGGTGGCAGTGTTGGGTGATGTCTCTGAGTGGCATCACTTTAGCTCCCCTGTGTGAAAATTTGAAGGACTGAGGGTAAGTCAAGCAGCTTTAGGCAGTCAGCACCTGCAGTGTGAAGGCTCACCTCTGAAAAGTAATCACTTTTCAGAATCGTCCTAAACATTTTATCAGATGCAGGAAATAGCTAGAGCACTGGTAAGTGTCAAGGCTTTCAGGTTAACTTTCGCCTTTATTGCTTTATAAAAGATGGCTGTGGCATAGGAAGAGAATCCTGACTGCTAACCTTTTGACAATAAGAGAGATCGTAATAGCTAGGGGAAATGGAAAAGCTAGCTGAGATGGACTGTAGCTTTTTCTGTTGCTCTCTAGTGTGTTTGTAGAATGAAAATAATGAGAAGAACCTGCCAAAGGGAAGAAAGAAAAAAAAAAAAGGAATGGCAAAATAAGAAACAGAGCAGCTTCAGGCTTCAGCTTGTCCTTTCTGTCTTCCCATCCTAGGGGACCAAGTATAGCATGTTTCCTGCATGGTGAGGCTGAAACCTAGCATCTAGTGCCAGCCTGGTGCTTTGAGATGTTGCTTCTGGCCACCTTGGTGGTCACAGCAGTTTTGCAAAAGACATGATCTTGTCCATCTGAGCCAGACTGTGGATGCCAGCTCTCAGAGTCCCTCCCATGTAAGATGTGTTTGCAGTTGGAATGGCAGCACAGCATGATTGTGGCTGGAGAAGTAGATAGCAGGGACTTGGGGGAATCTGAAATGAAGGAAATTATGACATGAGAAAAGATGAAACAAGCCAAAAGGTTTGAGAATACTGTCTCTCTGTACCAGTTCCCCAACACTCTCATTTTCTTTTCCGTTTGACTCCCAGACATGCATTTCCACCCCTAGTCTTCTAATTTCTCCCTCCCAGTGAGTCACATTTCTCCACCTCCAGCTACAATCAACAGGACAGAGGAGAGAAGAGTGTGTGCCTGCCCTCCTCACATAATAGAATGCTGGTAGCACTTGTCAGATTCTGCTTGCAGAGACAAAATTCCATCTTGAAATGAGTGTACCATAAAAAGCCCGAAGGGAACATGTAATTGCTTGTGTTAAAAGGCTTGTTACTATGTGGTTAAGATTTTATATGCACCCCTGTAATATGAGCCATCCCCCCTCATTCACATTTGTGAAGGACTGCTGGAGACTTCATCTTGCAAGAGCACCTTTACCTCTTTTTTTGTTTTGTTTTTCCAGATGTTTTCTGCAGCCTTATGATCCCAAAATTCATTTTACGTTTGGTGTTTTGATTCAGAAATTCAATTTAAATTGACTGTGCTGTAATTAAAACTATTTGGAAGTTGCCTTGATTCATCAAAAGGAGGGAATTGTAGACAAAAAAAAAATATCTCTAAATAGCCATTTGTCTGCAATTTCTCTTATTTCTCTTTTAATTCCACTGTGAGTAAGTCATGTTATTAAACCGGAATGCTACCTTGCGTGTAATTTTTATGTAAATCATTAATTGTTCTAGGCTGTAAACTGGGCTTCAAATTTTCATGTATCAGCACTTGATGCAACTGTAGTTGCAAGCTTTTGTGATGCAAGAAATAAGTTGATCAGAAATCTCCCTTCTGTCTAAAATAGCAATTCTGCTGATTGGAACCTTTACATAGAAACACTTTTCACACTGATATTTTCCAGTGGCCTGTTGTCACAGCATTTTTGAGACTGAAAGAATTAATTTTGTCTTCTGCTTCAGCTGTGCTTATTGTCAAAATCATCAACTTCAAATTACATTACAATTTCATTTAATGAAAATTGGATTCTTTCTTTTTTTCCAAAGACAAAGCAAACTTTCATAAGCTCAATTTCCTGCAGGACATAAATGTTATTTTTCATTCTCTCTGCTCATTAGGCTTTAAATGAAAGAGTTTTTCAAACTAGAAAATCAGGTATATGCCAGCCTCTGCTCCATGGTCGGAGGTTGAGTTTCATGTGAACTTGTTTATTGTGTGTGTGAAACCCCCTTCTCCCTGCTGGTAATACACTAGTTGGTTCCAGTACCCAGACAATTCAGCTGTGCTTATTGTCCTAAAACTACTAACACAATAGTGTGTAAATACAGTTGTTTTGCAAACTCCTGGGAGTTGAGGAGATTCTTCCTTTTTGTTCTCATGAAGCAGTAGAGCCTAGTTTTGATTAGGACTTATGCCGACATAGGAAATTATATTCAAGGTTCTTAGTGGCCAAGGTGAAAATTAATTAAAACTACTACGTAAGAAAGGAAAGCAAAAAACCTACATTCAGGAAAAATTTATGTCCTTTCCACAGCTTAATTTTGACATAAGTGAAATACAGTTCTGTTTGAGCCAGTAAGAAAAAGCATCATGACGCTGTATTTCTACATATATTTTCTAAAACGATATACATATTTGTTCCAAGCAGGGATGTGCCACAGTTGCCTTAAATTTCCTTGCAAAAAATGAATTGCTGCTGATGGCAGTGCTAGTATTTCTAAAGCTATTATCATATATTTAGACAAGCTCATTATCTACATTATGGATGTTAACTCTCCCACAGAGATATCAACCTATAGAAGGAACAAAGGGAAGTAGGCAAGTTGTTTTATGGTGGATGGTTTTAAAAAGCATTCATGCATATTCCACTGTTTGGATGCAGATCCTGAGCCAGGATGGATCAACATAGTGAAGATTGTTTTCACAGCTATAGAATTGCAGATAAGGGAAAAAAAAATCTATCAAAGAAAATTGTTCATTTTAGTGTCTTTTCAGTTCTTGCTATTGAATCCTTTTTTTTAAAATAAAAATGTATTTGAGTTCATCCTATGAGGTACTAATGTCTTAAAAAAGAAAATCTTAGTCAGCTGTAACTTAAAAGTGAACAAGCAATGCATCAGGAAATTTTTGCTGTGCAACATCAGCAGAGCTACGTATGCTTTAAGGCCTTCATGCAGCTAATGTGTAGTGTAGCTGAAGACTAACTGAAAAAGGTTTGAAGTCAGGGTTCTCCACCTCTATGAGAGAATAGCCAATTGAACTTTTCAACTTTATATAAATATACTTTTTCATTAGGGATAAGAATTGAGATGCTGAGATGTAGATTAGATATCTTACTGAGCTCTTCAACATTTTTAGAGTTCTGTAAGAAACAATGTCAGGAAACACCCAGACCCAACTGTCTGAAGCTAAGCGAGTGGTAACAGTATTCCAGGTCTCTGCTTCAGTTTGGAGAGGAAATAAATTTAAATCAGTTCCTCTAGGGAGCTATGTAGCCTCTTTTGCTATTGTAGCACCTCTCTTGCTCCCTGTCTGCTTTGTTAATAGTGCATAAACCATATGAGTTGAGTATCCAACATGACTGAGATGTCTGGTCTCTGGAGGGGGCTTGCAGCAACTGGGAACACATGCTAGGATGGAGTAACTTTCCTCCTTCCCAACAACCCTAAAGCTAAATAAGAGATCCTACACCTTCCATTGCATTCCACAGGTAGCACCCTTTAGGAGCTCACTGATCAGGAGAGAGACCACCCTGCCAAGGTAGCCTGCAGCATAAACCCAACCCTCTGACTATCAGTGCTAACTCTGTATCAGCCCATGTCCCCATGCTGGAGTGGAACGGGGCAACTATCTCTCATGCCTCTGCCTGGTCTTGGAGCTAATTGGCTATACTGGACTTGGCTCTTGACAGTGCTGAGCAATCCAGACCTTGATTTCTTCAGTGGTGCTGAGCCTGTCTTACAAAGCTTAAAATTGTTTTGAAGCCTATTTGCTAAGTGACAAAAAGATTCAAAAAGCTGTAACTGTACTTTGTCACTTAATTGAAAAACTTAACAAGGAGTTTTCCAAATCCTGCAGATCTTGTAGACCTCTTTGTTCACAACTGCTTTAGCCTCTTTGCTTTATTTAATTTAGGGGCAACTGCAGAATTGAAATTAAGCAAAACACTACTATGGGAATTCATTCAGTATTGCTTCTTGATCTTCTAAGCTACCAGCAGGTAAGTAAGATTTCCAGACTGGTCAAATCTGTAGTGAACATTTTGAAAAATCTCTATGGCAGAGAAAAAGTGTGAATTTCAGGGAGCAAAATGGTCAGAATAAATAAGCAGCTGTATAAATGCTTCTTTGAGGGCAATTTCACACTGCTGTAATTTCAGTTTTGCCTGGAATTTTTCTGGAATGGCTTTCAACATCAAAAGCCTAGAAATGCATATGGTTATCTCTTTCAATGGGAGGCCTCCCCCTTCAAAAGGCGGTTGAGTCCCCAGCAATTTGAGTCCAAATAAGCATGTAATTATTTATTTCAATATTAAATTCTCACAAAAACACATTTCTACCTGAGGAGGCCTGCAAATCTATGCTTAGTGACTTAGTGGCTCTAGGACAACTGCAACTTTTAAGTAACTCCATAGGTTTCGGCAGAACTGGTTTCCTAAATTATTCCTGCCAAGCTTGGGCAAGTTTCGCTCAATAACTTAAGTTTATCTGCGAATTGTAAGTAGTATCTCAAATACTGTAGAAAGGATTTATTTCCTTTAATGCAGAAAGCAGAAACAAAATCTTCATTGAAGGGATTTGTTTTCTGATTCAGAAGGAGCAGCAGCTTCATTTGAGAAATTTTAGCTACGTAAAATTTCATGCCAAGAAAAAGGTTTTGGGTTTTGTAACAAGGGGACCTTCTTTGGTGACTGCAATATGATAGGGCAGGATGGAATAAATCAGTCTCACAAGGGCAATGGAATCTTTGGGAATAGGCTGGCCAACTTGGTTAAGACACTTTAAACTGAAGGAGGCAGGGGACGAAATGGCAAAATATATGCCATCTCATCCAACGAGGAAACAGGTCAGAGTAGGAATACAATGATAAGCGCTCATCCTTTTGCACTCATCCAGGGAAACCTTTCTGCTTGAGTAAGGCCCTGCATTGTCTCTATACCAACACAGGGAACCTGGGGAATAAGCAAGAGGAACTGGAGATGTGGTTGTGGATGCAGGACCATGACCTCATTGTAGTTACTGGGGCATGGTGAGACAGCTCACATGACTGGAGCACAGCCACGGAGGGCTATGTATTGTTTAGGAAAGACAGGCCAACAAGGTAAGGAGGTGGAGGTGTTCTCTGTATGAGAGAGCAATTAGATGCATTGAGCTCTTGGTGAAGATGAGGGGTGGGTTTAATGCTTGTGATTGAGAATTAAGGGGCAGAATAGTGTGGGTGATACTATTGTAGGAGTTTGCTACAGGCCACCAGATCAGGAAGTGGATGAGGCCTTCTACAAACAGCTAACTGCCTCATGATCACAATCCTTGATCCTCGTGGGGGATGCTCAGATGATCAGGTGACTGGAGCATCTTCCGTATGAGGAAAGGCTGCAGGACCTGGGGCTGTTTAGTCTGGAGAAGGGGAGACTGAGGGGAGATCTCATTAATACAAGTATTTGAAAGATGTATGTCAAGAGGATTGTGCAACACTTTTTTTCTGTAGTGTCCAGTGACAGGAGAAAGGATAATGGAGAAAAGCTGGAACAACAAAAAGTTCCACTTAAGGAAAAATGTCTTTAGTGTAAGAAGGGTGAAGGAGCCCTGGCACAAGCTGTCCAAGGAGGGTGTGGAGTCGCCTTCTCTGGAGGTCTTCAAAACCTGCCTGGCCATGTTCCTGAGTGACCTGATTTAGGTAGGCCTTCTTTAGTGGTGCGGTTGGACTGGATGATCTTTAGAGGTCCTTTCCAACCCCTACTAGTCTGTGATTCTGTGACAAGGTGGTACAGTAACTGCTGTGTTATCTGGCTATGGCTTTCATTTGCCCTAAAAAATAGGCTTTTTCCCTCCCCTTATCCTCCACCTGGTGCCATTTAGACTCACAGCCACCTTCTCAAGGATCCATCACAGAAACTGCTATACTGAAACATGGCCCTGGAGGCTTTGTTTACCAATGATTTATTGCAGTGGTTTCATGTTTTACTTGCCCTGTGATGCTTCTGGTTTCTGTTCACCTACATCTCAGGGGTACACCAGAAATAGCAGGCTATTTTAAAAGCAGAAGCTTGGGCAGTTTCAATTTATGTCAAATGTTTCATAACTGAATATTACATATTTGCAGTAGCACGAAAAAAATGCAACAAAAATCCTTAAAGCTCCCAAGCTGTTGCATATTAATGCAAAGTAATACAGAGTTTAACGTCTTAAGCAGGTGTGATTTTTTATGTGTGCTGTATTTCTATTCTAATTACACTAATGAAATATTTCTATGTTTTTATTTTGGTTTTATTTATTAAAAAGACTAGCCAGTTATTCAGCTGGTGGAAAACAGTGCATGGTGATTTACACAATTGGAACACTTTGCCCACAGTGTACTAGTGTAGGTGGTTATTACTCTTCTGAATAGTTTTGAAAACTACTTTGGAAAAAAAACCCCACAAACTTATAGAAGAAACCCAAGAAGTCAAGTAAGGCTGGAAAGAGATGAGGATCATGAAGATCCAAATAAAGACAAGAAGGCAAGAGAAAACAAGAATGACCACAGTGACAATCTCTCAATCTGTCTGTGCTGTTATCTCTAAGTAAAATCCAGCAGAAGCACCCACACAACTTCCTCTGAAGTCTGGAGCTCCTGCTGCCAGGCAGTGCCCAAAGCAAGACATCTCTTGTCTAACTCATTACCGGAGAAATGGCAGCAGTGTAAGAAACCGTTAGAGAGTTGCACTCCTAGGTGTCCCTGGGTTTGGCTATGGGCTCACATTACATCTTCTGCTAAATCTCTAATAGGGGATCACAGGCAACAGAACAGAAAATTTGAAAATACTACCAAGGAAGCATGGGAAGCTTGGCCAGACTCCTGTCTGCTTCATCCATCACAGGTCTTGCACTAGGAGTCCGGCCTAGCTGCAACCACTGGTTTGTTTTTGGATTTGCCTCACCAGACTTGGGAGGAAGTTCATTAAGGTAAAAATTGAGGATATTCAACACTGAGTGGAATACAGTGGAGGAAATTTATCCCAATGTCTTCTGTGCTGAGTCGATTCCTCTATCCTAAGCTCTTCTGCAACATCTCTGATTTCCTGCTAGTGCTTTCAGGGGGTTTCAGGTGTCAGGATCAGGCACTCGGAGGAATGCACATTTATCCAAGATACAGGATAGGTGATGTGAAAGCAGTCATTTCATTTTCCACAAATCCTACACTTTGCAGGTATTTGTGTATCGTTCAAGTAGACTTGTGGAGCTGCAATGACATGGAACTGGGTCACCCATGAAGCAAGTGGCTCAGAAACCAAGTGTGATGGGAGGAGGCATAGTGAAACCTTGTCTTCCATACTACTTGTAGTGCTGTGTAGGGTGTTCTCCTGAGATAGGCACAGAGTTGGAAAGCAATCCTTTTTACCTCCTTTATTCCCTGGAGCCTTTAATATTTCATTAAACATTTGGAGTAATACCCATGTCCTCTCTAAACCAACATTGCCTGATTTCATAAAATGGATATGTATGTGTCAGGCTATCTTAACTATTACTGCATGCAGAATGGCTGCTGTGTTTATCTGCCCAGTTGTCACATGAGGTAAAGGCTTGTCGAGTGGTTTTGATTACTCTGAATCTGAAAGAACCTATAGTATAGAAATTCCATATTTATTCTGTTAAACAAAACCCCCTATCAAGCTCAAATGGAATAAGAAAACATGCCTTCACTTTGTATGCACCCAACCTACCTTCCCTGAAATCTGGTCTCACCTTCCCTCAGGAAACCATGCAAAAAAAAAAAAAAATAATATGTTTTCAATGTTACACTGTGAGCAATTGACCTTTCCCTCCTGAAATAATGGGTGTAAATCAACTAGACATGGCATTAATTCTGCGTGGCAATTCCTTTGATGTTCAAACATTGTTCCAATACTAGTGTAAACCTTGATTAATTTTACAATACTAAATAACAAATCTAAATATGTTACATTTAACTGAATTGATTTACAAACATTAAGGAATTTAAAATAATCGACAAGTAGAACTTATGTTAGGGGCAAAAAGTCATTTTCCTTGGTTATTCTGAGCTTTCTCTAAAAGCTTTTTGTTTAGATGAGGAGATGACCAAGCTCTTCTCTCCTCTCTACCCTCTCTTATCTTCTCAGTAGTTGTTCTAATCAATGCCTGTTTTTAAGCTTTATGGTGAATGGAACCATACCTACTGCAGCCTGGCTCCATATGGACAAAACATGGGAACAAATGTTGTATTTAATATATGAAAGACAGCCCAGCAATCTAGGACTTGACTTCTTTGCAGGAGACAAAAGAGGTTTCTTCCTCTAGCCCTTCCATGTATGTGTGGGAAAAAAACCCTGCTATTGTAGTTCATGTCCTTATGCTTGTTATTGTTGATAGTTTAAAAGGGAATTTGATGAAGGCGTTGGAAATTTGGTGGAGGTACTGGAGAGGAAACTGGATATAAGGAGAGAAGGGAGAATATAACTGAGGAGTTAGGAGCAGGGAGTAGGCTTTGAAGGGAGGTTGGGCCTCAGACCACCCAGCAACTAGGCTGATGACCTCAGAATGTGACACAGGACAATAAAGAGGACTTCAGGAATATCATCCCAAAACATATATTGGGTATTGGTAAGGTTCCTTTATATGTTTGAAGCCCTCAGAAGAGATGAGGATAAGCATATAGGTTAATGCATCTATAGCAAGTGCAGCTGAAGGACTCCATTCTGCAAAATGCTGCTGCTGTTCAAGAGGTGGTATCCCTCCTTCTTAAGGATGGACGGAATGGCAGGAGAGAGCAGTTTAGACAGTGAGTGATGGAAACACTAGGAAGGGATGTTCTCAATGGCCTTCCACAAGTCATGTTGTCTTCATACTAAATAATGATGTGGTTTTGTGCGGTGATAAATACTACTATTCTGAATGCTGTGCTTGCTGTGATGATTTATTTGTTACAAGCTGTATCAATGACCTGTCTTTCATAATTAAGCCAGCTTGCTCTTCAGTGCCCTTGGCAAGTGTTACTCAAAATAATACAATCTAAAATGGCATATCTCAGTCTCCGGGGGTGAAAGTTCAGCTGTTAATACTCTCCTAGTGATCTTCTCAATCCTTTCCCAGGAGTAATAGTGACTGGAGATAATATGCTGTGGGAAGAAATGGCAGTCGGGAATAGCTCTGCATTTCTGTTTTTAGGGTCCCAGGTATAGCCATGAAGCAAGTTTTGTTTCTTCTCTTTCCAGCTAAAAGCTGCAGCAGATTGTTGGAGATAAAATAATAGCAGGGTCGTAAAATCCTAGCAAAGTAATTGGTGAGAAATAGCTTGTCGTTAACAAATAATGTTGTAGTATATAGATACAAACCTCGTCATGTACAGCAGGGAGAAATAAAAAGTACATCACAGAAAGTAAAAGGGATCATTAATTGAGTGAGGAAAACAAAAGTTTTCACAAACACCACAGGGGAAGGAAAGAATAGAAAGTTAAAGAAAGGAAAATAATTACATGAGAGATTTACAGAAATAGATAGTTTTGAGTTACTTCAGATCAGTCCCAGATCAGGTTTGCTGAAGAAAGCCCAATCCCATACTGAGAGAAATATAGAGCTGTTCCCAACTCCCCTGTGAAGAGAAAAGATGTGTTTTTCATTAAGCTACTTTCTAATACCCAAAGGAGTTGAACTCAGTTTCTGACCTCTCAGAATTTCCCAAGTTATCTTGGGAAAAGCCTTGAATCCCTCTGGTTTCAGGGTTTAATGGCAAATCAACTTGCAGAAAGAGCTAAGAGGAGATCAGTGGTGAGGGCTGGCCAGGAATTTTTCAGGTACGTATTTTTATTAAGTAGCTCTAACATCAAAACCCAAACTTTTAATGGAAATGTACCCATGTGAATTAAACCTACAGTAAGGCTTTTTCAGGATTTCAGAATAGACACTGTGGACAAAATAAAGAGCTCAGACAGAATAGTCATGGTCCTTCTCCAAGCTGTTCAGAGACAATGACTCATGTTTCAGTCTCACTTGAGGGTATGACTTTTTAAAAAAATGGTTTAGCCCTCTGACCCAAGATATCTCTCTTACCCAGTGAATATAACATGACAGAGCTGTGAGCCTTGGCCTCCCATGTACTGGGAATCTCTTGGCTGGTAGAGGCTGTACACTGCTGCTCTCTTTTTCTTCCTCTGCCAGACCTACTAAGTAAATAGGCTACTAATTAGGATATGATGAGTTAGGTAAGTTGGGCTGCTGACAGTGAAGGCAGCAGAACTCATCGGATGGTTTGTTCCAGTTCAGAGGAGAACCATAGCCTTTTGCCCTACACCCCTCTTCTCCTCCTATTTTCCCCTGCTGTCTCCCACTGCATCCTCCCAGGAATTAGTTCAGTGAAACACCAGAATATCTGACTTTTATTTTTTTCCCACTGATTGCTCTTTTCCATCATGTTAATGTATTCAGGTAGCATTTTGCTATGTGCAAGAGCCTGCAGAAGGTAGCACCAGCAGTGATCAGGCAGGAGGAGGGTGACTGGAAAGGAGGGGGCAGCTTTTTTGGCAGCAGAGTTGATACATCATCTCATCATGTCCTGTGAAGCCATACTCTGCCAATCACCCAATTAAATGGTTGTACTAGGAAAGGCATAGATGAAACAGAAAAGAATAACACTGGGAGCCAGAGAAAAATAAGACAACATAACATCCTGGAGGCAATCCAGCACTGTGCTGTGTAGACTTCATGCTTTGCAACCCTGGCATCACCTTTTCAGTACATGAATAATGAATTGTTTGCCAGTTTGACAGTCTGTCCCAGATTTGGCTCACCTCATGGTAGCTAAGTAAAAGTCAAGCCTCTGTTGCCAAGGTTCTCTTGGCTCCCTTTAGTGATGTAAAAAAAGGGCAAGCACACCCAGGAAGTGATTTTTGCAGCTTAGTTGGAGCTGTGGTTTGTCGCTGTCTGAAGGTGTGTCACAACTGAGTGCAGGAGGAGCCTGGACTATTACCTTTGTCCAAGGGGAAGGCTACTCTGATTTAATGCAGTTTTGTATGCAGCTTTGGGTCATCATTAACTACATTAACTGTATAGGAGAGATACTATACCAGGCATGCTGCTCATCTTCATCTGCAATCCCTGCTGAAGGCTGCTGTGCCTACCTTGTTTCCAGGGAGGACTAGGGCTTCTGCCCCAGGGTGCTGAATTCAGAAACTCAAGCCCCTCTCTTGGCAAATGCAAGTAGCCCTCATGCAGGGGCCTGAGTATAGCTGGATGAACCATACCTTTGGGGAGTGATGATGGGTCAGTGTCATGTCTGATGTTACTCTGGATGCTCTTGGGAGTGTGGATGTCCTGTGTCCCAAATTCCAGCCTTTACGCGGGTTTCTCAGCAACTGTAGGACATAAACCCCAGCATTTGACGCCTGCACTTAGGTTTGGTAGACAGCTGCATCACTGCTCTGATGAATGGGTTTTAGACAGATTGAATTACCTCCCTTTGCTGTGTTTTTCGGTGTGTGCTGGCAGAGGTAGTAATGGTGCTTCTTCATTCTGTAGGGCAGAGTTTTGCCTGTGTTGGTCTTTTCTTGTTTTGGATAACTCTCCCTTCCCTGACAAGTCCCCAAACGGGAGGATGCTCTGAGGCCTGATGTGTCCTTCTTGGAAGGGCAGAGAATATGTAGGTCTGCAGCCCCAGCACAGAAAATTTCTGTTAGGGGCCAGTGGTGTCCTTGGCAAATACAAATGTCCCAGAGTTTAGGACGTGACTGGATGGGCCATGTTTGGTCAACAAAAGAATAAAATTTGAGTTATAAGTTTTTCTTTTATGCTGTTTGAAATGGCAAATGTACTTTTCTGTGATGATTATTTTAGCATAACCCCATTACTCCAGGATCTCCTAATTATCTGAATATATTTTATCCACATCCATCCACAGGGTGGATGGTGCAAGGGCTGTCAGTAGAAGAGGTAGTGAGAATGTAAATGGAGGTGAAATATCTACATGAGAAATTCAGATACAACTGAGTTTTCAACAATATTTAGGTTATATATTTATTCTGCCATGTGAGCAATGACTTGATGCTATAGGATTGAGTCCAACTATAGAATACGTTCCCAGATTGCTGTAAAAGTTTATAGTTGGCAACACAGAGATGAATTCCTGAATTCCTTGGAGGTATTGCCAAAGGTAAAGGGGAAAAAAAAAAAAACCAAACAAAACCCCAAAATGATAAAATCAGATACTTGAAAGAAAAACAAACCAAACCTTTGGTTACAGGGAAGTGTATTTTCTGAAATATGTCCCAGTAGAACTGTTTCATATGGGATGATTTGAGGACATATCCATTTAAATACTTGTTAAATTGATTCAATCCTTTTATTTCTGTAGTATATAGGATCATTAAATGTTTTAGAATTTGGATTATATTTAAGTTTGAAATTGTGTTGAAGACTTGCAGCACATCAAATGGTAAATAATCCTAACCTGTACCAGGCTTCTCATTATCAAGGCAGCAAAGTATTTAGAAAATGAATCTTTTCTTCTGAGATTACTTTTCTGAAAACCTAAAGAGTGAAAAAAAAAAGAGAATGAACCTAGCAGAGCTTGGTAAAGGAAAACAGAAAATTACCAAGAAAGTATTAGTACACTTGATGTAAGTAAATAATTGGGTTTGTATTCGGAGGATATAATATTTTTGATTGAACTGTCAACAGCTTGAGATATTCAGGGCTTTCATATGTATATTTGCATGTGTCATTTTGTTGTTGCAGATAAAGAACCATGGAGTTCTTTGCATATATAATAATGTTATTATCAATTTTGTGATAAGACCATATGAAAGCACATTCTTTTTTTCCTCTTGATGCAGTTTGGCAGCCAAAACATCCATTGGTTTATCAAACCTGAAAATAGTGTCCTGCAATTCTCTGCAAAAGAAGAAGGGGAGATGAAGGTTAAAGGATAAAATGAGCTTCCTGGTGTGAGAGTGACTAGTGAACACCCAGGTCCAAAAAAAGGAATCACAAGTGTTGGTGACAGATTCTCAGATTCCAGTGGAAAGGGTTACCTACATGTGCCTGCTAAATACTGTGCAGGTACAGAGCACTTTTAAGGATTCAGCTGAAGTTTCCTTGTAGGGTAGTATAGAAATCTTGACATGAAAAAGCAGCCAGTTTATAGGGTTTGATGCCTCATCATTAATAGGTGTGAAAGGATTCAGACTGGGTACAGATAAGACTTTGCCAACTTATAAAAACAATCTGATAAACACTGTCCCCATGTAAGAAGCCAGGTATTAACAAGAACATTAACAGACAAAAAATTTTTTTCAGCACCCATGAGATGCCAACATCTCTGTTAATCCTCCTGCACCTTCTTTTGGCTCTACTAAAACTTTCTTGGACCCCCTTGCTTTTACCCTGGATTAGATAACGATTTAGATTTATGAAACATCCAGCTTCAGATGGTATGCTGTTATCATGTAAGAGGTTAGTGCTGCAACAGCAAGACTTGTCTTTATTTTCTCTGTGGATAATGACAGGACAACTTGCAAAACTCATAATGCTCAAGAGAGAAACCTCAGTAGTGAAGCTTTTTCTCTGGGCTCGTTCTGTGTACCACTGTGAGCTGATCGTGTTGCTGGCAGTCTGTCAGATAGCAGGGAGTCAAACATGCAGACACTATCTGTCTGTCTGTCCCCAGCACTAAGAGAAAGAGTGCTCAGAGAAGGGAAACACTTTTGTTCATTTGAGCCATGGTAAAAAGATTGGAAGTGCCGTGATCTGGTTTGGTTATGATCAAGTTAGGGAAATCTTAGGCGCTGAAATTAGATCCTGGAAACAGGGAGAAGTTGACTGAGCCAAGGAGCAGCAATGCTTAAATTAAGCAGATATTGATTTTACTGAGGTGAACATCAAGTTTTATTGACCTGAGAGATAAATATTGACTGAAACATCCTCACGTGTTCCCTAACCCTGTGTCGTTCATCCTCTGGAACAGTTTTCCTTTTTTTCTCTTGTCCCTTCTCAGAAAATAATATCTTAGCGTCAGCTGCTCTAAGCTCCCACTGTTTTTGCAAAGTGAGCGTTGTTTTCGAGCTAACGGTTGTAAACATCAGAAACAGGAAAAATGGCTGTGACTTTATAAATCAATAAAACCCTATACCTAACAGCTATTAACAAACTAAAAAGGTGCTTGGAAATCCAAACAACCTCTTATAATAACAAAAAGCTCTGCAGAACAATCAAGTTCTTGGCTCATCTCAGACAAAAATATGAAATCACATTTAAGAAAGTGACTATTTTGGATTCTTTAGGGAAAAAAAAAATATTGCCTCATTCCTAGTGCTGTTTGAAGCAATCACTGTCATATTTTTTCATTGAAATGATCTTTTATTACCTTAATGTAAATATCAGTTCACAAGGATGCAGAAACTTTGCAAATAGTGGAGAAGTGAGTATTTGGAGAGAAGTAGCAAAGTAGGTAACAGGGAACAGATAAAATAATGAAAAGTCTTTTGAAGAATAAATGGATATACCTCTGTTAATGTGATGAAAAGTCAAATATTTCACATTTTTAAAGCAGTTATGTGATTGCAGCATGTTTATCTGGACAAGTACAGAATACTTGAGGGAGGAGGACTTTTACTGTGGATCTTATGTGTAATTTCAATAGAAATATTTGGAACTATACAATGTTCTGGAATAGAAGTGTATTCAGTACAATGTTCTGAATAGGTTTTGAATGCTGCATGAGAAAGATTGTACAGGAAGACAAATTAGGGAGGATCATATAGTAACACACAAAGAAGGAGGAAGAGACAAATGACTACAGATTTTCTCCAGGCAAATTCTTGTCTTCTGAAATAGCAAATAATTTTTATTTCCTAATGAAAATACTTTCACATTGAATTTTAAACAATCATGAAATCTGGAGGTAGTGAGACACACTGACACACTGGAGGCAGTGAGAGTTATTTCTGTTAGCCAGTGTTATCTCTCATGCTTGAGAGTCTGAAATTGTCAGTTAGGTAATGAAGAGTTTAGACCTTCAATTTAGTTTTGCATTGACCTAATTATTAAATTACTTATTGGCTTATTTCACCATGAGAAAGCATAGAAAAATGGCCCATATGGAAAAGAGATATTCATAGCACATTAACAGTCAGCAGGAACTTTACCACTGGGAAAATTATTTTGGATTTGTTGGCAATTTGATCTTGAAGGACAAGCTTGGAGTAGCAAGCCCAGAACAACAGAATGAGTCAAATATGGAGTAAAATCTCTAAAGGTCCCTTCCAACCCCTACTATTCTATGGTTCTATGATTCTATAAAAGATCCTGCTCCTAAGACCAATAAAATAGTGGTTTTGGAAAGAACATGAAATGGAATGACCCAATAGAGTGCTGGGAGCAGTTCAGTCCATCTGGGCAATAGGGAATAGATATGTCTTTAATATCTGTCTGTAGCTGTAAGTAGCCATCTGTATAGACTATTTGTTTTAAAACTTTCTCTTTCTTAAAAAACTCCAATTAAAAAAATAAAAAATCACTTTCTGTTTAAAATAAATGGGCAATCTCTTGACTCAGGTCTCTTTTAGTGAGTAGTCAGTAAGAGTGTCTGTGCAGACTTGTACCAGGTTTGAATGCAGCTCTGAAAGAGTGGAGGGAACTGCTTTACACTCCATCCTGAGGAACTGTTAAATTTATTCATTCTGTCCTCATTTTAGTCTTTTAGCAGTTTATTTGTCACGTCAGTTATGGTTTTGTTAGATGGTATCAGGGCTAAAATCTCTTATGGTACTTGTTGTATGACCTGTTAGGACTAATCACTCAAACAGTTCACCTGCTTGTTTGTTTGTTTGGGTTTTTTTTTGTTTGTTGTTCGTTTTGGTTTTTTTTTCCACATATGACATCTTCTGCTCAAGTCTCTGGACTGGTGATTGCTCAGGAAAAGCAACTTTGACAGAAGTAAACAGCTTTCAAATTTTACGTCAGATTTCTTTCGTGGTTTTCTCATCAGAAACCCACCAATTACTAATTGCTGCCTTTCGATGCTGTAGTCATTCCTGGCATGAAAAGCCCATAAGAGCATTTCTTTTAATGTCATTTTATCAGAAATATTTTCTTTGAGTATCGGGGAGAAAAAAAATCTACCTCGTTCTGTTTTTCAGGAGAGCACCCAGTCTGGATCCTGTGTTCACCCATTACAGTTTTTGTAGTATAATTACTGTTTAGGATGCACTGTGCTATGTGTTCCTCTGGAAAAGGTTTTTCAGAAAATACTGTTAAAGCAAATGGAAGAAATCTCATTTTGAAACTCAGTGACATTTTCCAGTCAGCTTTTTTGTTTGATTGGCATATTTAATGTCCCCAGAAATCATAGCATTAGCTTTGTAAACGAGAAGACTGCATTAACACAAGAGACTTAACAAATCAGGGGCTGAGGAATATGTCAGGCTTGCAATAAATGTGGTTGAAAGTGCCACAGTTTTAGAAGAATCATGACATTCTAAAACTACTAAATTCCTGAAACAAATGAGCACCCCTGAGCGTGCTCACAAAGTGATGGACTGGAAATGATTTCCATCACCTTCTGCTTAAAACACTTTTGCCCAAGGTAAGATGGGATGACTTCTTTGTGTCTGGCAGAACTACACCAATATTTTTCTTATTGCCAAATACTACAGGCACATTTTTTTCCCTTATACTTCATAAAAGTAGTCCTGGAAGTAAATTTTTTTTTTCCTTTCAAAATGGTACAAATTCTTGGAGACAGACATTGTAAGGAAACACAGACTTTTCTCTCTTTCCTTGCACACCCATTTAAAAAGTCACACAATTAAAAATATGGTTCTGCTATCAATACATGTGGCAGTGTCAACAGGCAGTGCTGCATTTCTGTGGCTTCTCTCCTATGGGTGTAGGATCAACCCAGGGCAGGTTGAAAGTCACTGCCAGTGATGAGTGGCAGAAATCTTTCTTTCTGAGTTCTAAAAAATATGTGGTGATAACTTGACACCCTTAATGCAGGTAGGATTTCTCTGCTTAATTAAATTATTGTGTGTAGGCACACACAATTGCATTGAGAAGAGAAAATCTGAAGGCATGCCTGACACAGAAGTTATAGAGATCTGGCCCAAGGAGCACACAATCATTAGCCCTTTTTTCCTTCTGACTTTGTCCTTAAAAGGTATTTTTTTCTATTTTCATGGCATTCTGCTTTCTGCAGAGGTAAATGCAGCTTCACACAAGGTGGCCTTGCAATCAACTGGAGAGCTGTGCACTGAGAGAAAGACTATGGGAACAGGTTGGATGTTCAGATGAATTAATAAATAATAGGATTAATGTTAATTCACTATGGGTGGGGATTTGTGTGTGTAAAGTTCAGAAAATTTAAATGCTTCTAACAACTTTATTTCATGGCTATTTATTTATTGGTCTCATTCTTCAGCCATCTAAAGCTTCTTTGTTTTATCAGGGATATGGCTTTTCCCATGCCTTCCTACTTCTTACTTTCAGAACCCTTATTGATAGAAAAATGAGTTATAACATGGATAGAAAATAAAAATATTATGAAGGGAAATGTGCCTAAACAAAATATCAGTTCAGAGAAAAAACAGCAAGATATATATAGTTGTGGATCCCAAGGAAAGACAAAATAGAAGACTATTATGACTAGACTATTATGGAGAGTATTATAAGTTTCTCAGAAAATCAATAGACATTTGTAAATAATTAAGTAGTGATTAAGTCAGTATTATGAAACAGAAGGCTAAATGGAATTGTTTTCTTTGCACCATAGCAGGATTTAGAAGATGAAATACTTTAAAATTAGGCATTAATGCTATAAAGATGGCACTGATTCTGACCATTGCCTTGGGATCTTAGATATTAGATTCTATCTTTTTTTCATAAACTGCTAGGTTATGTGTCAGATACAATTTTGGATCTGTTTTGATGTAGGACATCACAGATGCTTTGAATACACAGTCGTAAGTAAAAACATGGAAGTAATGGAAGGACTCATTTGTACCTTGGTATCATGAGGGAATACCTCATGTTAGTAAGTCAAATGAGGTTTGCCTCATTAAAATTGCTGATGTAAATCCATGCAGAATATGAAAAGTAAAACCTGACTCTGAAAGTTTGAAATACTACATTTATCTCTCAGTTCCTCCTGTTATTATTCATAAGCACGTACCATCCTGAGACCAGAAAAACTCCAAAAGAAGGAAATTCTTTTCTGACTTCTGATCTCTCCAGAGCAGTAAGAATCTTGAAAAAAAAAATCCATTCCTATGAGGATTTGAATACATTTTGCAGACCTAAAGGTGTTTCAAAATAGACTTCAGCAATCATTTAGCCTAGCTTAAGAGCCAGCCTTCTGATTAACAGCTCTGTGTGACTGATGTCCATGAAACTTTTTCTAGACGTAATAATACTTACTTCAGGAAAAGTATCTGTTTATAATTGTTCTGTCTCCTTAAGAGGTCTCAGCAAAATCTATTAAGATGGTACTGGAGGGAAAGGATGTTGTGATTGCACAGCATGCTGTAAGTTCTAACATGGTTCATCAATATTTACGTAAACAGAACCCCCAGCCAAAATCAATGTCTGAGTTTGTAAACGGTTACCTACCTGTATCCCAAGTTAATTGTTTTATATAAGAAGGAGTAGGTCCTGTAATGGTTTATATTTTTTTTGAGCCATTTGGACTACTCATGTTTGCAAGCTAGTCTTGCTACTGGTTTTATTGACTATTTTCCAGTATTTCTCCCTTGGCAAGCTTCGTTGTGTGCTTATCTATCAAAACCAGTCAGTGAACTTGAAGGGTGAGGATTATGCCCCTGTACCATGTTTTCTTCCTGTTTTGACCACCATCCCTCCTTTCACCTTACCATTCCACTCTCTCCTCCTTTTCCTCTACAGTGACTCCTTAGCTCACCTCTTCTCCTTTCTGACCCCTGTACCCCTGCTGAGGAAGCTGGAGGTGAAAGCAGCCTGTGTTCCTGGATTTACTGACTGTTTTTTACATTTGTATTTAATGTTATTGGAGAACTCTGTTAAAAAGGCTGTGCATGGCGTTGGCTCAGCAGTCCCATCTCTTGCAAGAGTACAAGAGATGTACGAAAAAAGTTGTATTCTTCTGCTTTCTATCCCAACTCCCATGGTTGCAGACAACAAAAAGGAAAAGGAGAAATTGTTGTGATATTTGTCTAACCCAGACTACTGCTAACAACTAGAAAAAGTGACTAAGCTGCATCATCTCTGTGCAATTATGCTGACAAAAATTTCATGAGATCTGTCTTGAAATTAGGATGTGTGAAGACACATGCTTGAAGCTTAAGGTGTTGTTTGATAATCTACTATAGGAATGATATCTTGGAACTATCAAGTCCCTAACATGCAGTTATTTCTCATATTGTAGTAGTTTTCAGCTGAAGCTTTTAGAAAGAACAAACTCTCTTTGAAGCTAATGGCTCTTTTTCATCACTCCAAGTCACATACAGCTGAGCATTAAGTACTTAGATAAGCTCACAGATCTGTTCTTACAAACTGAAGAAATAAACAACAAGCTCATATCTCGATCTGTGAACCTAAGAAAGCTACTAAGTTGGAAACTCTTGTACCATATCTATTATTTTTTTTATGTTTTAGACACCAATTTCTCTCTTGCTTGTATCTTCTTCCAAAGGAATTGCTCTCTGAGACACTGCAACGCTGATCACCATCATAGAGAATCACAGAATCTCAGAGGTTGGAAGGGACCTCGAAAGACCATCTAGTCCAACCCCCCTTCCAGAGCAGGCCACCTAGAGTAGGTCACATAGGAACTCGTCCAAGTAGGTTTTGAATGTCCCCAGAGAAGGAGACTCAACAACCCTTCTGGGCAGCCTGTTCCAGTGCTCTCTCACCCTCACAGTGAAGAAATTCTTCCTTGTATTTCTTTGGAACCTCTTGTGTTCCAGCTTGTACCCACTGCCCCTTGTCCTATCATTGGACATCACTGAGAACAGCCTGGCTCCATCCTCCTGACACCCACTCTTTATTTGTAAACATTAATGAGGTCACCCCTCAATCTTCTCCAAGCTAAAGAGTCCCAGCTCCCTCAGCCTTTCATCATAAGGGAGATGCTCCACTCCCTTCATCATCTTGGTGGCCCAGTGCTGAACTCTCTCTAGCAGCTCCCTGTCCTTCTTGAACTGAGGAGCCCAGAACTGGACACAATATTCCAGATGTGGTCTCACGAGGTCAGAGTAGAGAGGGAGGAGAACCTCTCTCGACTTACTGCCAACAGCTCTTCTAATATATACCCCAGGATGCCATTGGTCTTTTTGGCCATGAGGACACATTTCTGGCTCATGGTCATACTGCTGCCCACCAAGACCCTAGGGCTCTTTTCTCTACACTACTCTCTAAGAGTTCATTCACCAAGCTGTACTGGTACATGGCGTTGGTTATTCTTTCCCAGATGCAAGACTCTACACTTGCCCTTGTTGAATTTCATTAGATTACTCCCCACTCAACTCTCCAGCTTGTCCAGGTCTTGTTGGATGACAGCATGGCCTTCTGGTGTCAGCCACTCCCCTCAGTTTAGTATTGTCAGCAAACTTGCCAACAGTGCCCTCTGTTCCCTCATCAAAGTCATTAGTGAATAGATTGAACAGTACCAGTCTCAGCATCAACCCCTGAGGGACTTCACTAGATACAGGTCTCCAACTAGCCCCTGCCTCATTGATCACAACTCTCTGCCTTCTTTCCTTCAACCACTTAACAATACAGCTCACTACATGATCATCCAGCCCACATTTTCTCAGTTTTGCTATGAGGATGCTATGGGATATGGTGTAAAATGCTTTACTGAAATCAAGACAAACCACATCCACTGCACTACCACCATCTATCCACCTGGTTACAGCTTCATAAAAGGCTGTCAGGTTGGTCAAACAAGACTTCTCCTTGGTAAAACAATGTTGACTGCTCCTAATGACCCTCCTGTCTTTTAAATGCCTGGAGACAGAACCCGGGATAAGTTGTTCTATCATCTTCCCAGGGATGGAGGGGGGCCTCTGGTCTGTAGTTACCTGGCTCCAACTTCCTACCCTTTTTGAGAGCAAATGTCGTTCCAGTCCTGATCACCTCTCCTGTTCTCCGTGACTTAATGAAGATGATGGAGAGTGGTTTAGCAATACCTTCCAGTATATCCAAGATTATTTCTTGTTCTTTAGGACATATTTCTTGTTCTTTAAGTCTAAGTTAGGTGAGTCAATGAGAAGTCATGCATTAAATGCTGCCATCATATTCACACTGTGGTCAACCCCAAATATATGCACAGAGGTCTTTATATTGCTTTTCAACCACCAACACATATAAAACATGTAATGATTAAAATTACAGTAATGTATAAAGTGCAATAAATTTACGTCTTCATTACAACCTGGAAGAAAGCAGAGATTATCTCTGAAAAATCTTGGATTTATCAAAGGATTATGGATTGACCAGGCTTAGATTTCCTTTCAATATCAGAGAAGTAGTGTTCAGACTTATCTTTTCATGGTAGGAATATTTGTGATTTTCTCATTCTTGAATATGTGTTAATATAGCATCAGTCAAATCTCCACCAATATCAGAGACAAAATGTTTCAGCATCTCTCTTATGAGGAAAGACTGGGGCTATTGGAATGATGGAAAACGTTACCAAAGGAGAAAGTTAATAGATATCATTTGATACTAAGGTTTAATGAGAATAACGCTTTACTGTGTGTAGTGAGAACTTAATAAACATATTTGAAAAATTTCCTTTTTGTGTACAAGTTAAGGAGCCATGCTCTTTCAAACATTGGTTAAAGTTTTCTGTTAGTGTGCGCAGGTGGGAAGGAATTGTTTATTATTCAGAAGAGAACACATCAATGATTCTCTAGTGACTTGGGCAAATTTCTTTGAACCTGAGAGAGATATTTCCAGTGGGTAAGTATGTCTATACGGAAGGCTAAGATAAATGATTTTCTGGAGGCTCTTGAACCTCTCCACTGACAACTGAGGAAGTAAAAATATATGGCTTGATCAAACTGGTTCATTTTTGGGTGGTGAATGTCAGGTTAGGTGAGTCCTGTCATCTCCATGGTACAGATCCTTACCAAAGTGAAGATTAAGTCTTGATAAATTTTGATATCTAATTAAGAAGCCTTGCTGCCTGCCTGGATTTCAAGTTAAGCTGTCTTGCTCTTTAGAATTCACTGCAGTTTTCCTGGGCTCAGTTTCAAGCTTTTATGGCCCCTTGCTTTCAACTTCTGACTGTTTCCCTCATTTCTTGATGATGGAGTTGTGCCACATCATTAACTGCAAGATGTATGGTTGTAAATGTTCAAAGAATGATGAATTTTATTAAGCTGCCAACAGAGCCATGTTGAGGAGGCTGTCTTTAATATATTATTGATGCTCTAAACCATTCTTTTTAATGGCTTTGTGCACTGGGATAGGAATACCAGTGGAATGGAAACATAGGTGAAGATGATTTCTGGAGCAACAATCCAGTAGGAAGTCACTTTCTTTGAGGTGTCTGTGGTTGAGCATGTACACTCTTTTACTTTGAGCCATTTACTATGGAGGAAGATGGAGTATCATTTTAAAACTGCTGATTAATTCCTGTATTTAAAAAAATCACGTGAATAGAACTTGACATGGCAAATGTTGATTTGTCAGATTTGCCTACATGAATTCCCTATCCCAGTCAAACATCAGATATTGTAGGTATGTAGCTTTGTTTGTTTGAAGCAGTTCATGCATTAGTTCTTCCTTTGTTTATGTTTTAGCTTGCTTTTTGTTGTTTTTTTTTTTCCACATAAAACTGAAAAAATAGCGTCCTTTCCAACTTACAGTCTCTCTGAGCAATTCCAAATCTAGAGTTATGTTATGTCACCAAACATCTACGCTTGATGTCCTAGGAATGAAGAGTTTTATGTCCAGTTTTCAGTTCTTGTAAATATAAAATTCCAAACATCTTCCTTGCCAGCATGAAGGTTCAGTGAGTCTGGTCTTGCCTATCCCCAGGGCTGAATACACATGACATACTACTTCCACAGGGAGATCTCCAAGCCAGGGAAAGAAGTAAAGAGAAGCCAGGTAACATTCTTCATCTGAACAGTGAAAATGTCAGAAAAGAGACACGTTGAAATTTTTATTTAGGTACCCAGATTAGAGGTCTGTGGTCTTATTATTTCAACTCTTGAGAAGTGAAAACAGAGTTCAACATTGTTATTTACATGTGTTTGTAAATATGGACAAAGAGAAAATCTGCACCCTGCCATTACCCAGAGGAAATGAATCTGTTTCTCTCTTGTTTTGTGTTTTTAAAGACAAATTCAGTCCTCTGCCTTGAGCTTTTTCCTTCAGAGAAGATATCTCCTGAAAGGCTGATAGCTATCTGAGATTCTGTGACTGCACATAAAAAGCAAAGGGAATAGGATATTACAGACTCTGCCGATGGAGCTAAGAAGAAAAAAGAAAAAAACAGCACATTCCAGCAGTGAGAGTGCTTGCAAGCTCTGTTGCGTGGCTAGCCAGCTGGATTAAAAAGAGGGAGCAGGAGGGCCAGGCTGGATAATTTCCCATGCTCACATTTGATCATATTTTCTGGCTGGTAAATTTAAAAGGCTAATGCATTACACAGATTTTAGCACATGTTCTGATCTGATCCTGGTCAAGGCAACAGAATAACTCACCTTAACTTTAATGCTGGGCGTTCTCTGCATGCATTCCCACAGTTTTACAACACTAACACAAGCCCTGAGGTTGCAGAACGTCTGTACATGTGACTCTTAAAAAAGCCATGAATTCTAATAACTCCTACAGATATATTAGACAGTGAATTCATGAAAGAATATGATAAAATAAGATGAATATCACTGTTAATGTTGCTTTTCTGCAGAAGCAGCAAAGCAAAAGGCTGTGGTTAGCACAGGATTGGATTGTTCGATTCAAGTTCAAGATGTGTTCTTCAGGCATTTTGTCTTTGCTTATAGGGTTGAGTTATGATTATACCATGACTCGTCACAATGTCTCAGTGTAAAACTGCATCCTGCAACTGCTCCCTTACAGCACATTCTTGTGCCAGCAACTCCTCCAGACATAGAGGTGTCAGCACTGCTCCCCTCTTATGTCCCACCTTTCTTCATTACTTTTAATGGCTTGTTGAAGACTGAATAAGTTTCCTTCCTTGGTACAGAGCAAGGACTTAGTACAGAAATGACTAGCTTTCCAAAAGAAAAAGTATTTCCTCTAATGTTCACATGTACTATCAAGTGAAGGACTAATTTTGCATTATGAATCTTCCCATTTACCTGTAAATCTGTTGTGATCCTTTAGGCTCTGGTCAGTTGTTAGTAGTATTTATACTATATATTATACTACCCATTTAAATTTTCTTTTTCCTTTTCCTTCAGAAAAAAAAGAGTGAGGAAACATTCTATAGGTGAAAATACAGGGTTGTACGTTGTGCTGCTACTCTTTATTTCTTTGTGCATGCTTGTCAATATGCACCATATTTGAAACCTTTACTTTAAAAAATTCTTGGTGGTTCAAAAGGAAAAGAAAAGATGATAAATAATAGCTCCTCATTTACTGATGTTGAATGGTAATTTCAAGAAGTCATACGTGTTTCTAATTAGCTTTCATCCTTTAAAAACTGCTGTAGGAAGACTAAACCAAAACTGGGGAAAAAAAAACAGCTGAAAAGTCCTTGTGAACCTTCAGTCCTCAAAAAAAGAGCAGCCTTTACTCCAGCAAAATTGCAAACCCTGACCCTTGTTTTCTTTGTGCTTCTATATATAATTTGGAAAAACCAATAAGAAGAACTTAATTATTAGTAATAAATATTAACAATAACATTTACCCACCAGTAGTGTAACTTCTTCAAAACTGATGAAATAAAGCATCCTTCTTGCAAACAAAGAATTTCCTGGTGATGGATCTCCTGTTTTAAATTTAGTGCTCTGTAAAAATGTCGAGAGTGAGAATGACAGATTTTGTCATAGTACAGAAATTCTCTCTATACTGAGCTCTTGGCCAGAGATACACAATCCTTAAATAGAAAACAACTGAGACAGGAAAGAGAAGCATGGATTATATTGTATTTATTGTAGGCTTTCAGTATTTTTCTTAATATACTGAATCTAGTTAATTACAGGGAAATTAATCTTTGGATTGGATTGGTTTTTTCCTATGTTGTATTTGATCCTTGCATGAAAGGTGTTATGCAAATATATCATCAACTTTGGCCTTAGATCATCGTTACTGTTATGTAAAGATGAAATAATCTTTAATAACGTTGGGGAAAATGAACAGAAAAATGCATTTGCCAGCATGATATTAGCAGCAGTTCTCAAACTGCAGCATGTAACTGATCGTATGAGGTTCTGCATGAAAAACTGATTAGTACCTAAATACTTGTGGGTAACACTTCTCCACTCACCTATGAAGCCATTAGCGTACAGGAGGATGATTCAGCACCATCACACACATGAGCAGGCCCTGTTCTTACAGGTGACCCTGTTGAAATTGTCCCTCTTAATGAGACTGGCAGAGCTGAAACTCAAGAAATTATCTAGCAGGAGGATAAAAAAATCAGAGGGAAGTGAAATCTTTTCTAATGCTTGAGGCAAACTGCTCACAGTTGCAGCACTGCGGTTTTTCTTTATTTGTATGGCCCATTGATCTTTTTCCAGGGGAATGACATTTTAATTGCTGTATTTTTTTTTCTCCATTACCTCTCCATAGAAAGCTGATGATGCTTTGCCTGAGGACTTTAACTCATCTTTGTCAGAAGACGTTCTATGTTTTGTTGTTTTAATTCTTTAACTGTCCAGGGTCTGATACTGTTTCTCCTGGTATTAATGGATAAACGACTCTGGTTTATGTTATTAATTCAGGTGCCAGTGTACTTAAGCAAATAAGCTTTGAAGGATCTTAGCTGAGCTGCAAGAAACCAACTAAGGCATTTGCATCTGTGTCATGGTTAATCTGCAAATATTAATTTGGATAATAAGGATAATGTATGCATGGAGAATTAGATATCAGCTGTTGCATTTGAAGTTGTGTTACTGAAATACCAGGGCAAGTGTAGTATTCTTAATTCTGGTTTTTTTGAAAAGTAATCCATATCTTTAAGTAAGGGTGTTTCTTTCCTGTTTTACCTTCTTCTCTGTTACTCTGAGAAAGCTAAAATGGAATTTCTGATACAAGACATAACAGCAGAACAGTAAAAATTGTGTCAGAAAACTTTGGTTGGGAAGAGGAATTTCACTGAAAGTATCAACTAGTTTTTAGGAATTTGAGTGGGTAACGTTAGTTCTAAAATTCTCCTTAACAAGTTTTTAATTGTGAAATATCCATTTTTTTCTAGTTTCAGTGGGATTTCCCCCCACCTCCATTATTTTCTATTTCTGTATGTAGCATGATGTGTTATTCTTAGTCTTTTCACTTGTAAGCTGAGCTAGTACAGAGCTGTGCAATTAAGTGTGTAGCCTAAATGCAAGGCTGTGGTGGATTTACACTCAATGCCTTACCTGAGCTACCCAAGTCAGTAAGAAACAGCTTGAGTGAAAACTATTCCTTATTTCTTGGCTTTCTGTTAAAAAAAAAAAACACAAAAAAACCAAAACAGTAAAAAGCTATCTATGATTTCTTTAAAAATTGTTTTTTATAGACCAGGCCTTTCCTTGGAAAAACAGTTAATTGCCTCTCATTTTTGGGGAGAGGAAATCCTCTTTCCTCATGTTGTCAGAGATGGTGTGTCTGGTTGTAAAGGCACTAGAGACACTTCCTATAGGGCAGATGTAGCTTAACCCCTGAGCCTAATACATCAAGTGTGCTCAAATACCAATACCAATTGATGAGGCTCTTGATCCAGGTGACAGATACTGCCCAAAGATGAAATTTCACTGAAAAAGGAGGTTAACTTGTGCCTTATCAAATACATTGTAAACATCTTTATCAGTTTGATGTTATTCGTAGTTCAATCTGTTGATAATGTTGTCCTTTTAAATTAATATGCAAAGGTATAAGAAATTAAAGATTAGGAATAAAGGTCTCACTTATCTTGAAATTTTCCTGTCTTTCCTATAGGCACTGATTGCACACATGCTTACCATAGCTTCAGGAGTAGGTAGGGTGCTGAAAATCAGAATATCAGCATCTCTTAAGATAGCAATTTTCTACCCCACTACTTACCAGTTCATTTAAGATGGCATTTATTTTCTTTCATGTCCTTCCATGGACTGCTATGAACCTTACTGACAGAGGGTTTGGCTGAAAGGTGGTGTAGTTTGAAAATGTCTTCCTTGATTCATACTTGGAGTTAGCAACAAATACAGTTTTAATTTTTTTTCCCCTTTAAAGAAGACATTAATTTTAGAAATATACTTTTATTAATGACAATTGGACAAAGCTGCTTCTCTTCCTCTGTATCTTTTGACAAGTATAAGACAACAAATGGACATCATAGAGCCTAGTGAGCAACTCATTGTCCATCATAGCTTTTGCTTTTATTGTCTGATTGGTATTTTATTGTTTATTGTTTCTTGTGAAAGATTGCAGTGTAGTTCCTAGATTTATAACGCTTAAGAATTATAGGAATACATATTGACTATCACCTTGGTTTGATTACATAAAATATATGTTTTAGAGCCAATAGTCTTTTGATAATAACACAGAAAGCCAAAGCATATCTCTTTTGGAAAAAAACCTCACCTTGTTACATTGCTGTCATTAATCATAAGGAAACAGTGTGCTGTGAGAAACTAATGAAAACTGCTTTGAAGATGTTTTATGTAAAAGTGAAAGGTTTTGCATGATAACGCTGTTTTTACACAAAGATAAAGCTAATTTCATAAAGCATCTCACAGCCTGAATAAACAGTTGTAAATCAGCTGCAATAGTGAGCAAAGGCATTAACCACATAAACCCTTCTGATTAGATTTTCTTTTGCTGAGAACTATCTGGTGATTTCTTGTTTGATGTATATAATCTTAAGATCTGTAATAAAATTGTGGTGACATAGAAATATATATGTGGAAAAGACCACAGAGTGTCTGGTCAATGAACCTGGGGCTTGTGGCTAAGTAATTAAAAGTAATTTTAAAAAGTAGTAACAAAACCAACCAAACAGAACAGGCAAGAAGCTGGGATATGGTGGCTGAGGTCCATGGCCTATAAAATGTAAGGAAAAGGGAGGAAAAGCCACCATGAGGCTAAGCACGAACTATATGCCCAGTATGGTGTCCAAAAAAAGAGATAAAAATCAATGACCAAATCAGTTATTTCTTCCCACGGCTAACATTTGGGCAAAGGAAATGATATGGCTGTTCTTAATGTTAGAAAGTTTGTGGGATTTTTATTTCTTTTTCCTTGTATCTAGCTTCAGTCTTTTGCAGCTGCGGTTTTGGACCTTTCCTGTTTGTGTTCCATCCATCATAAGCAAGGAGAACACATTCTTATCCCAATAGCCTGTTATCTAATAGAAAGCTGCTGCAATGTCCTCTGCTCACTCTTCAGGCTAAGCAGAACCTATTCTTTCATCTTTCTGATCCTCCAGTCACTCTTGTGCATGTACTGCATACAGGCATTTCATTTTAACCAGAAGTAATCCTATGGCTATATATATATGGCATATTTATAGGCTATAGGGTTATACACAATGATTTTTATAGCAAATGATGATACAGATTCCTGTCTTCTCCGTTTGTTTTTGATGCACTTATATAAGGGATGATTTGATAGTGTACTGTTTCCTCAAATACAAACATACCCACAGGCCTTCTTTTCTTCTCATAAGCTGCACATTCACCTGTCCTTGTACTTCTAAATGTCTTTCTATTGGAGAAACGCCATTAATCTACAATGGAGTTAGAGGAGTGTCCCTAATAACATCAGTACTAGTATGGCTTTCTGAAGCCTAAATTTGATGTTGCCTCTGTGATATGTAGAACTATTACTCTGAAATATGATGATGCTTTTATATAAAGTCACCCTGATTCCTGGTCACTGAAGTTCTTTCATGGAGAGAAGCCTCTGAAGGAAAAAGAGATTTTTTCAGAAGGAGAAGTATGTGTCATTGTCACACTCAAATCATACAGCTGTACCTTATAGGTTTTTAATTTCTGTTCGAGAGGATATTAATGGCATCTTAAGCTGCATCCAACTCTGAGCTGTTATGTGTTTATAAATATTCTGGAAATCCCAGTGTAGCTCAGATGCTGATGGAATTTTTTCAAGAGTACCTATCTAATAACAACTTCCTTTGAAGGCATTGCTTTCAGAAACCTGCTAGGGTCTGTTTAACAGGAAAGATTTAATAAAATGGAGCAATTGGTGAGGCAGAAAAATTATCAATGTGCATGAATTTGTATTTGCATGCTAAGTATGTGCCATCATTAAAATCCCTTAACAATAAGTTTATTTTTCTATCTCCATAAAACCCATTATTACACATCTTATGCTATACTGAACTTTCTCAGTGTCCAGTCATTCTTACACTTACTGCTGAATCCTTGTAGTACTTAAAGATCTGAAAAAATCTGATGATTTTTTTGCCAGAAAAAAAATAGGAAATACCTGATGATATACAAACCTTTTGAGCTTGTGCTACAGCAACATTGTTTAATATATGGAAATGGTATCTCTCAACTCCAAACAAACCCAGTGAAAGTGTTGATGTGATCTTAACCATCACTGAAATTTCAACTTTTCTGTTTTTGTCACAGCAACAAATTACCTTATAAAGAAGTGGAACAAGTTCAATATTGTATGTTAAATTCTTTGTGTTTAAACTTGTTTGGCTGCTAAAATTTTGGGGTTAGGATTGCAGAGAGAACAAGTAGACCATTAGCAAAAGTAAACTCTTTTGATCTGTTTGCCAAGACATTAGATGAGAGGCCATGAAACCAGGAAAATTAACTATATAGAATAATTCTCTTCTGCCTTGTAAAGCTGATGGGTTCAAAACTGACAGTTTCAAAACCAATAGTTTCAAAACTGACAGTTTCAAGACTGTGGGAGTGGTGAGCTGTTGACAGAGGTTGCCCAGGGAGATTGTGTCTGCCCTGTGCCTGGAAGTGTTCAAGGCCAGGTTGGTCAGGGCTTTTGGGCAATCTGGTCTAGTGGAAGATGTCTCTGCCCACGGTGCTGTTCAACCCAAACTAGTCTTGGATTCTATGAAAACCTTGCAAATCCAGCAATTGTTTCCACCTGCACATGTATGAGGTGTTAAGACAACAAATTTGTTTGTAGCTTCTAAGGATCCTTTACAGCAGTTTTAAATTACTAAGAATGCTCTTGATTTTAAGGATTGTCTTCCTACTGAGCTGTTGGTTATTTCCACAAGAAAAAAAGAAAAAAAAAAAGAAAAAAAAAAAAAAGAAAGATTTAGCAGCAAGTCTTCTGGGTAAGTAAATAGGCAGAGATGTTAGTTCAGCCATCAGGCACTGTGATGTTTTACAGAGAGATGGAAAAAAAATCTCTGCTGGCATTTTTGTGGCTCAGGTTTTCTAGGCAAATCTGGATTGTAGCAGGATATGTTGCTCTTGCTTGGTAGGTGCAACATGGGTCATTGACCTGCCTTTAATTTCCAAGCATCATTGAAGCCTTACCTGGTCAGACTTTATGGAAACACTGCAAAGCTCCTCTCTATGCTGCCTTATATCTGCATCTATACTTAGGGATGCTGAAGCTGTTGGACTTTTGGAATTTGTTCTGCCACAAATAAACAGCATTAAGGCATGTTCACTTGAGGACTGACTTGGCCCCTTTGATCTGTCATAATCACAGTGATCACAATGGGAAGAAAGTCCTACTTTTTACTCTTGAATATTATAGAAAATGTTGTGCCTTTTGGTGTCCAGGGCATTTCAGCCTCCTTCCTTCTGTGCAAGGGCACTTTTGGTATCGGACCATTGTGGATAACTCTGGGTATAGGCAGTGGGGCTAGACTCGTGCCTAAGTGCGTCTAAAAGGCAGGACAAGTGCTTCATCTGCCCTAGCTAAGGTGCCTCCCTTGCCTTGAAAGGATTCATCCATATAGAGAGTCTGCGTTTCTCTGCTGTGTACAGTCATGCAGTGGTAAAGGCACTCTCAGACATGAATGTGAACCCAGCCCCTGGTACCTGATCTAGGGAGTTTGTTTAAACATTCTGCTCCAACTGTTGTGTTTAACATCTTTATGAATGATTTGGATGAGGAGACCGAATACACCCTCTGTAAATTTGCCAGTGACACCAAGCTGAGCAGGAGCATAGACCTGTTTGAGGGCAGGAAGGCTCCTCAGAGGGGCCTGGACAGGCTCGATCAATGGGCTCAGTTCAATTACATGACATTCAACAAGGCTAAGTGCCAGGTCTGCACTTGGGCCACAACAACCCCAGGCAACACTACAGACTTGTGGCAGAGTGACTGGAAAGCTGCACAGAACCTGTGAGTGTTAATTGACAGCTGGCTGAACATGAGCCAGCAGTGTGCCCAGGTGGTCAAGAAGGCAATGGCATCCTGGCCTGTATTAGAAATAGTGTGATCAACAGGACCAAGGAAATGATTGTCCCCTTGTACCCTGCACTGGTGAGGCTGCACCTCAAATACTGTGTCTAGTTCTGGGCCCCTCACTACAAGAAGGACCCTGAGGTGCTGGAGTGTGTCCAGAGATGGACAATAAAACTGGCACAAGTCTGATGAGGAGAGGCTGAGGAATGTTTAACCTAAAGAAGAGGAGACTGAGAGGGAGTAGCAGTGAAGTGGAGATCAATCTCTTCTGTTTAGTTATGGATGAAATGACACAAGGAAATGGATTCAAGTTGCACCAGGGGAGGTTTAGAGAAGACATTAGGAAGAACTTTTTCACTGAGAGGATTATTAAGCATTGGAACGGGCTGCCCAGGGAGGTGGTGGAGTCACCATCCCTGGAGATATTCAAAAGACATATAGATAAGGTGCTGAGGAACATGGTTCAGTTTAGTGATGGGCTTGGAAGTGTGAGGTGAGTGGTTGGACTTGATGATTCTGTGATCTGTGATCCAGATGCTTCAGCTGATAAAATTACAAAATAAGAATGACAATAGGTATCCAACTCCTCAGCTGTGACAAGTTGGGACTCTCCACTAATGAGTACCAAACAACAAGTTGAGGCTTTTTTATCATTTTTACACAAGATTGTACTTTCTATAGTTTTCAGGAATTCTGTCATTCTCTTACAGCTATGAATGCTGACATTGTCTTTACCTGCTCTTAATTTGAATGCTTTTAGGACGACGCAGTCCCTGAAGCCCACTTTTCCCCACTGTACTATAACTAGATTAAAAACCAAGTCAAAACAGCCTCCTTCTACATATTTTTTTCCCCAGTTGAAGCAAAACTCAAACCATAGTGGAACTCTAGTGATGATTTTACAGCTTAGGGCAATGTTTTTTCATATCACTCCATGGTTTTCTCTAGAATACTAACGTAATATTTTCCTTCTGCAGGCGCTTCTGGTTATGCATTTGAACTCCAAAGATCTTGTAAGTAACATTCACCCTATGGAAATACGTCAGCTCTGATGTTAAGAACTACCTGTGCTTGGGTTTTTCTTGCTCACAAGATGTTTTCACTTTTTTTTGGACAGGCTATTTGCTTGTATCAGAGGCATCAATGATGTATCTCCTATTGCTTTACATTGGAAATAAGAAGGGGAAAAATATAAAAGGATTTGCAAGGGCTTGGGTTTTTCTTTATTATTATTTTTTAGAAAAAGATTAGTATGCGTTCAAATATCTTGTTTACTGCTTTTTATTAATTGAAACAAGGAGTTTTGTGCCGATTCTGGTAACTCCAAACTGTGTGGCAATTTTTGTGTTCGGAATCAGTGTGACATTTTCAGTGGTAATGCAATGGTAGGAAACCCTAAAGAACATTAGGATTTGTGGTACTGTATGTGCAGCCAAAATCTAACATGGTCTTCTAAAGGTGTGAATCATTAGTAGATATGTGCAAAGTTGAAGAATAATTATAAGTCATGTTTGAAACGGAAATAAGGCATGTTAGTTCCTTTGTACACATCCACCCACCTTCACACATACAAACATGATTTGACTCTGAAAAACATCCAAGTCTTTGCTCCTATTGCCAGAAAAAAAACATTTGGCATCTGATCGATGTCTACGTAAGCTCTTGAACTAAGAGCTTCCTCGATACTTTTCACAGTTGAGCATTTCTAGTACTTCTATAATCCTCAATATACATTTCTTTCTTTATCTTTCTACAACACTAGCAATGATATTACATATTCTTTTACACCATAAGAACAAAAATTATCCTTATCTGTCTGACTTTATAAGCTGATTTTCCACTTCTGCTTCAAGGATTCTTGAAACTCAGAGCTGGGGAGGTTTGCTGTCAGACAGTTTTAATGTGGGATCATAGATGGCAACATATTGTCAGGTTTTGCAGCTCTTAATTTGCAGAAGTTGCATTTAACCCTTGGTTTACCTCTCTCTAATGGAGTTTTATAAACACTGGAAAGATCTCTCTAATGTTTATTCAAATAAAGCACAGTAGGCAGATGTTCTGCTGAAGGAAATTGTCACACTTCTATTGAAATGGGTGGATTTACCCTATATGAGTGTTCAGCTCCAATAATTAGCTTAAACAGTGTTTAAGCCCTTTGATTCAGTTTCCTAGGGGAAAACTGAATTTCTTTTGGATGAGATGTTAGTGGCAAAAGTGTTCCAAAGAGTATGAATATGAATTTCAGTCTGCTTATACAGTCATTTCACAAATTCTGTATGTAAATTACATCTATCTACTAAGGGACTACGTGAAATGCTGTGTGACCCTGAATACTGCACAGATGGCAGCCTACAAAGAGCAAATATTTGAAATATTAGCTCTGGTAAAATAAAATTGCAAGCAGAACATATGCTGAGTTGTGTTCATGTAAAATTGTAACAAGGCTAATAAGAAAGTTTGCAAGCTGCTTGTGGACATAGCACATCTCGAAGATACTTCATCAGATCATTTGTCACCACTGGTAACGTGGCTGGAGAACATTTCTTCAGGGTGATCTTAAAAGCAGAATTATTGGCAGCAAACACTGCTTCACGTGCCACTGAAATTGAAAGCTGGTGGAGAAAAAAAGGACCATCCCCCGAGCCATGGTATCAGTATACTTGACTGGGACAGGCTATAGAAAACACAGTACTCTTTTTGGCGTATGAATACATGTAGCTTAAGCAGACTAGATGTAACATCCTCTTTATCAGTCTAAGAATTAATAAATCTCCAGGACATCCTAGCATCACCTTTGACTTACGAAGGTCTACAGGGAGACATTTTCTAACTTTCCATCGTCACCTTCTAGCAGCAATCTGAAAAGTAAAATGTTAGCTTTTAAAATTAGAAGTGATATAGGTTAATAGTCACTAGAAAGACATTGAGTATACCAAGAAATTTAAAAGTAGGTTAAACAAAATATTAAATAATGTAGCACTGATTCAGAATGGGAAAGAGTGAATGGATTCTATGATACTATCAACCTGATTTGAGTTTCCTCAGCCTTCCCAAGAAAAGTGACAGAATTAAGGGCATGTCTAAGAGAAAAAATTAATAGTGTGCTATTTGAATGCATTTAATACAGGCAAAGCTTTAGAATTTAGCTCAGACTTTCAGAGCCTGTAGATAAAAAAGAAAGGCTGTAGAGCTTAAGTTTGTTTTACCTAAGTTCTCGCTTCTGCTGCTGAAAATTGATTGCCCTAGCACCAAATAGGCTGAAAGTGAATCTTCTTGCTATTACTCCAGGGAAAAACGGTTGTCTTGTGAACTCAGTGTCTGGAATGTTTTAGGCAAGACTTAGACTTTTGTGTTTTTTTCTAGAGGAGTTAAAGGACCTGTAGGACTTACATGAGCGCAGTCCATACTTCTATTTTGACTCTGTTTCTTACGCAGCTTGCTGCTCTGAGTTAGTTTTATTTCCTTCCAGTACTGGAGTTTTGGTGTCATAAACCACAGACATCAAGGAGATGAGAATGTTGTTTATAGTATTTGCCATTTTTACCCATTTAATTAATTAGGATAAATGACAAATTATTGATGGAAGCAGCATACAATGACAGCCACCAGGTTCAATTTGTTTATCCCTGATACAATGTATAGAAATAATAATAATACTCAGTATAATGTATAGGTTTGTGGAACTCAAGTTGACATGAGGACTATAACGATTTTAAGTAGGTCAGGTAGTTTCATTCAGCTATTGCCGAGCTAAAAAAGTAACTTCTATTTTAAACCAGCATCTCATAATATAGACATTTAATCCTGTTTAGAAACCTCTAGGTAATAAAGAATCAAAACATCTCCATGTCATGATTTGTATAGTGATTTTCTTCTAGTTGTTGATTTTTAAAAAAGGTCCTTCTAGTTGCAATTAGTTTCAGCCTTCAACAGCTGAAACTTTTTCTCTTCTTTTTGACTAGAAAGATACCTAAAATTTAAAGTTATTTTCCAATGTAATCTGTTATAATGTGTTTTAAGCTGTTGTAAGCTATAATTAAGTCATCTCTTTGACTTTCTTGAATATGCTGAAACAGACTGAGCTTCCCAAGAGTTTCACTGTGATGATTTCCAAAGCTCATTTCATTCACATATCTTTTTTTATTATTATTGTTATTTCTGAAGTACACACTGAAAAATGGGCACAGTACTTCATTAATACCTTTCACAGAAGTAATACACCTCCTTAGAACAATCCAATGTTCCTCTGGTTATATTTTAAATAATCTTAGCTCTAGTGTTATCTTGCAAGGTAATTACTGATTCACACCTGGCAAGACTCCTAAGTACTTGTCAGGATATGGATTCTGTTTTACCACCACTGTCATGTGGTTTACAATCTTTCTTTTATAAGGACTCAGTAAAGTTCCTGATACTCATTTAAGTGTTGACATTTGTCCTCTCAGTTTTCCTCATGATTGACTTCTGCTGTGTAAAACTTGCTTTTTTTTCAGAGAGTTATGAGCCAGACTAATGATAACAACAACAAAATTAGGAATGTGAGATAGGAATCTAAGTATATTTGTTGCTCTGTGTTTCAGTGCACATGAGACCAAGAGTGACACATTGCTTACAAATCAAATGGGATTGAGGTATATAATATAGGACAGTTAGTAAATTTAGGCAAGAAGGGAGTGTAGTACCAAAAAAGAAGGAAGAGAGAGACAAAAAAAATCTCTCTAAGGTCTCCCTGAGAACAGAGAAAGCACTCTCTATTGTACAGGGGCTGGGAAATGTATATTTAAACATCAGGAATTTTTCTGTTGATTTGAAAATAGATTAAATGGACATTGCAAAAGAGGCAAAGACCGTAGTGCTTGGGTTAAAAAAGTGAGTGCCCATGGGCATCTGTCTAGTGATGATAAAAGGCATGCAAGAAAGTTCTATATTTCAAAGTGATTTGGAAATAGCTATCAAATAACAGCAGTTTCTGAAGTTTTAATTATAAGACAGTTGCACAAAGATGGGGCAGAATACTTGAGTCAGGGGAACTTTGTTTATTCTTGTTTCATGAAGTAATGCTCTAGCCTAAGAGAAAAGGCAAACTGGCCTCTACTCTTTGTCCCACATATGGGAGGTTGAGAAACTGAGGTTAATGGTTTTTCAGTATTTAGATAGCTGGGAGAGCACTTAAGTTGTGATGCTATGCTGTGGAGAATGTTAGAAGGGACTCAGGCAACTTGTACTACAAAAATGCAGGGTGAGTGTGGGTGGCTTCTAGATGTTACCGACTCCCTTACCCTTCACCTCCTCCAGATCCTTTCTCCTGATCTTGTTCTTCCTCAGTGATTGTCTGTCCTGTCCTTCATGCCCATTGCATTGCTGGGCAGGGGACTGTACCTCTATTTCCCCCTGAAACAAATAATCTACAAACTTATTTTCTGCAACTTGGGGATGACAGGGAACAAATTTGACCTTGTCTTTGCTGTCGTATTTCACTTGAGCAACCTGAGCCAGTGTACTGTTCACTGGTGGTGTTTTCAGCCTACAGATATTTCCATTTGTCACAGCTTCTTTTGGCATTGTTTAGTTAAGCTATACATACTTGCTCTTTAAAGTAATTTCCCATTAGTGGGTCTCTCTCACCCTTTATCTTTCTTTGCTTCTGTCTTCTGAATTCCATCCAATTTTTCTTTTTTCCTCCACCTAGTGAGTTGCCAAGGAGTAGTTATTACAGTTCTCAGGGACAGGACTCAGAGGGTGAATTGCAATATTAAAGTAAGAAGAAAGTAGGGAAACAAGTTTAAATGTTGAGTTCTGTGTGTATTTCAAAACAGCATTTATAAATGAGAAATGGATAGAAAGTATTCTATAACTGTTTCTGAAGAAGCTCTAGCCCTAGAGATAATTTGCTGAAGAGGAGTATAAAGTTACTAATTCTAATGTATGATCCTCTCCCAAGCAGCTGAGTTGAAAAAATATGACATCTTAGAGGACCAAATCAATTAGCACGCAGGCCTAAGGATGAAACCTGTGGCATTGTAAAAAGAAGCATTCGGTGCTTGTTGTGGGTGACTTACTGCTAAAAGGCACTGAGAGACCCATCTGTTGATTGGATAAAAAGTCATGAGTGCTGCCTGCCAGGAGTCAAGATCCATGATGTGGCTGAGGAGTGCCACGGCTCATCAGGTACACCGGCTACTATCCCCTACTCCTGTTCCATGTAGGGATGAACATGAGTAATGAGTCTTGACTTTACCAAAATCAAGGAGGATTATAATACCTTGGGCCCAAGTTATCTTTTCATCCATCCTACCTACAAGAGGAAAAGGGGCAGTCAATAACAGGAAAATCATCCAAGTTAATTCCTGGCTTAGAGGTTGATGTCGATGAGAAGGTTTTGGTTTTTATGATAAGGGAACTGTCTTCAATGATTGTAATTTGATAGTACAGGATGGAATACACCTCTCTCACAAGGGCACTGAAATATTTGGGAATAGGCTGCCCAACTTGGCTTTAACTGAAGGAATTGGGGGGCAGGGAGCAAAATGGCAAAATATGTGCCATCCCATCCAACAGGGAAAAAGATCAGAGCAGAATGATGAGCGCCCCTCAGCCCTGCACCAAGATGAGAAGCAGAAGGCTGACTGTCCAGAGGGAGTGTCGAATGAGGGAAAATCTTTTTGCATCCAGCCAGGGAAACCTGTCTACTCAAGTAAGCCTTTATGCCAACAAACCCAGTCTGGGAAACAAGCAGAAGAAACTGGAGATGTGGGTGTGGATGCAGGACCATGACCTGATTGTGATTACTAAGACATGGTAGGACAGCTCACGTGACTGGAGCACAGCCATGACTAGGTATGTGTTATTTAGGAAAGACAGGCAAATGAGGTGAGGAGGTGGAGTTGCTCTCTATGTGAGAGAGCAATTCGAGTGCATTGAGCTCTGCCTGGTGGAGGTGAGGGGTGGGTTGAATGGATTGAGAATTAAGGGGCAGAATAGTGTGGGTGATACTATTGTGGGAGTTTGCTACAGGCCACCTGATCAGGAAGATCAGCCTTCTACAAACAGCTGAGAGCTGCCTCACAATCTCAGTCCTTGATCCTCATGGGAGACTTCAGCCATCCTGATATGTGCTGGCAAAGCCACTCAGCCAAGCACACACAGTCCAGGAGGCTCCTTCAGGATGTTGATGACAACTTCCAGTCACAAGTGGTCGAGGAGCCAAGCAGAGCTGTGATGCTGGACCTTGTGCTGATAAAGAAGGTCAGGTTAGTGGATGTGAAGGTTGGAGGCAATCTTTGCTGCAGTAACCATGAGATGATGGAGTTCAAGATTGTCTGTACAAGAAACAGGACACCAAGCTGAGTTGCTGCCCTGGAAATCAGTTGACCTACCTTTAGCCTGTTCAAAGACCTGCTTGAAAGAATCTAATGAGATAGGATTCTAGATAGTAGAATGCCCGAAAGAGCTGGTTGATCTTCAAGTGCCACTTCCTCCAAGTCCAAGATTGGTGTGTTCCCACAAGTAGAAAATCAGAAAAGACAAGCAAAAGGCCTATGTGGATGAAAAGATAAAGAAGCCTCTTTGGAAATAAATCTGACAAAGGAAGAAAAGGAAAACAAGAAGCGCTTTTTCAAATACCTCAGCAGCAAAAGGAAGATTAAGGAGAATGTGAACCCGCTAATGAACAAGGAGGGTGTCTCGGTGAACAGGGGATGCAGAGAAGCAGAACTACTGAATGCCCTCTTTGCCTCAGTCTTCTATGCCAAGGCTGGCCCTTGAGAAGTTCAGTCCCTGAATGATAATAGAAAAGTCTGGAGAATGGTCCTTTGGTGTATGAGGATGAGGTTAGAGACCTGTTGGGCAAGCTTAACATTCATAAGTCAATGGGACCTGATGGGTTACACCCATGAGTGCTGAGGGAGCTGGCTGATATTATTGCTAAGCTGCTGTCTATAATTTTTGATTGATCGTGGAGGACTGGTGAGGTGTCTGAGGACTGGAGAAAGGCCAATGTCACTCCAGTCTTCAAAAAAGTCCAGAAGGAGGACCCAGGACACTACAGGCCAGTCAGCCTTAGCTCCATCTCAGACAAGGTGATGAAGAACAGCTCATTCTAGATGCCTTCTCAATACATGAAAGAAAAGATTATTATCGAGGGGACTCAACATTGATACACCAANGAAGCGCTTTTTCAAATACCTCAGCAGCAAAAGGAAGATTAAGGAGAATGTGAACCCGCTAATGAACAAGGAGGGTGTCTCGGTGAACAGGGGATGCAGAGAAGCAGAACTACTGAATGCCCTCTTTGCCTCAGTCTTCTATGCCAAGGCTGGCCCTTGAGAAGTTCAGTCCCTGAATGATAATAGAAAAGTCTGGAGAATGGTCCTTTGGTGTATGAGGATGACGTTAGAGACCTGTTGGGCAAGCTTAACATTCATAAGTCAATGGGACCTGATGGGTTACACCCATGAGTGCTGAGGGAGCTGGCTGATATTATTGCTAAGCTGCTGTCTATAATTTTTGATTGATCGTGGAGGACTGGTGAGGTGTCTGAGGACTGGAGAAAGGCCAATGTCACTCCAGTCTTCAAAAAAGTCCAGAAGGAGGACCCAGGACACTACAGGCCAGTCAGCCTTAGCTCCATCTCAGACAAGGTGATGAAGAACAGCTCATTCTAGATGCCTTCTCAATACATGAAAGAAAAGATTATTATCGAGGGGACTCAACATTGATACACCAAGGGAATCCTGCTTGACCAACCTGATAGCCTTCTATGGCAGTATAACTGGCTGGCTAGATGAGGGGAGAGTTACCTTAACTTCAGCAAGGCTTTTGACTCCATGTCCTATTACAACCTCAGGCAGTATGGCTTGGATGAGTGGATGGTGAGGTGATCAAGAACTGGCTGAATGACAGAGTCCAGAGAGTGGTGACCAGTGGAGCCGAGTCAAGTTGGAGGCCTGTGGCCAGTGGGATTCCACAGGGACAGGTTCTGGGGCCAGTCTTCTTCAACATCTTCATCAATGCCCTGGATGAGGGGACAGAGTGTATCCTCAGCAAGTTCCCTGATGACACCAAACTGGAGGACTGGCTGATTCCCCAGAGGCTATGCTGCCATTCAGCAGGATCTCGACCGGCTTGAGAGGTGGGCAGAGAGGAACCTCATGAGGTTCAACAAGGGCAAGTGCTGAGTCTTGCTCCTTGATAGGTCCAATGCCATGCACCAGTACAGGCTGTGAACTGACTTGCTGGAAAGCAGCTCTGTGCAGCTCTGTGGAGAGACACCTGTGATTCCTGGTTGACAATAAACTAAACATGAGCCACCAATGTACTCTCATGGCCGAGAGGCCAATGGCATCCTGGGGTGCATCAAGAAGACTATGGGCAGTAGGTCAAGGGAGGTTCTGCTCCCTCTCTCCTCTGCCCTGGTGAGGCCTCATCTGGAGTACTGTGTCAAGTTGTGGGTCCCTCAGCTCAAGAGAGACAGAGAACTTTTAGAGAGTCCAGCGCAGGGCCCTCAAGATGCTCAGGAGACTGGAACATCTCTCTTATGAGTAAAGGCTGTGGGATCTGGGGCTGTTTAGCCTGGAGGACATTGAGGAGGTATCTTGTAAAACTTACAAGCTTTAAAAGGTGTATGTCAAGTGAATGGCAAAACACTTTTTTCTGTAGTGTCCATTGATAGGACAAGGGTTGATGGACCAAAGGTGGAACACAAAATTCCACTTAAATTTAAGGAAAAAAACTTCTTTCCTGCAAGGGCGAGGGAGCCCTGGCATAGGCTGCCGAGGGAGGGTGTGGAGTCTCCTTCTCTGGAGGTGTTCAAAATCCACCTGAACACATTCCTGAATGACCATCCTGGATGGACCTACTTGAGCAGGGAGGTTGGACTGGATGATCTTTAGAGGTCCCTTTCAACCCTTACCATTCTGTGAATCTCTGAGAAAGACTAAGCAGAAACAAAAGACAGTGGACCTTGGTCATAGGAGTGGGTATATGAAAGTGTCTGCCCAATATTATATGGCCAGAAAGTGTTTGAGAAAAGTACATCTACAAAAAGTACATCTACAAAAAGTTGATGATGAGATGTTTGTGGAGACTGAGAATAGCCAGTGTTCTAGTGGTCTTGCAGCATTGCTGTTGCTACTGTTGCCTTTTTCTACACCAACCCTTTTCCTACCTTTGCACTGGAGGTCACAGTTTCTTTGTGAATGATCCTCAAATTTTAATACTTAAAATCAAAAGGACCTTGGTCTCCTTTTGCACTGTCCAGGACCTCTAACTTTAACTGTATTTAAATGGTAAACACCTCATGATGCACTCTGCAGTTTAGGTAAAAATAAAAGCTTGTAGAAACTTTTGCAGGTTTTTTTTTCCCCAATTGCTGATTAGCAAAACAGTCCCTGGAATCACCAGCTTCTCTACACTGCAGCATATTGTTTTACAAAGAATTCAGCAGGATTGGATAGACTTATTGGTCCAGAAAAGCTATTAGATGAAGAAGATAGCTTGGTTATATTTTTTGGCCTCAGTACACTTCTGAAAAATGTTGAAAACAAAAGAAAATGGGATATTTAGATACTTTACATATATTTCTTCAAGGATGCCAGTAACTGTTGCTAGGTTTTATCAGCAGTGACAATTGGGAAAGAATGTCTGAAAAAGAACCTTTTGGTCTCCTTTCTGTAGCACCATTTATTAACAAAAGTGTGTTGCCATTTTATGACTGTTGAGTGTCCCAAGCAAACTGAATTGGAAGGGTCAGTGCCATACCCAGAGGGCAAGCAGCCATGCCAGGAAAAGCCTTTGTTGACATTCATTGTTAGCGACTGCAGGCTGAGCGGGCTTTGAGTGCCTCAGTGCTCCAGGCAAAGAGGTTTAGAGTTTGACATTAAAAAAAAAAAAAATAGAAGCTATTTTCTCCGTGTGCTACCACATGCACATTTAAAAGGAATATGTGAAGGTGTGACATTGTATCAAGGTTTTGGCATTAATTTAATCACAGATTGAGAATTTCCACAGTTATAAACCTGGGAAAGCAGGAAGACAGTAGAGAGAGGGTGAGAGGAATAAGTCACCATGTGTTTCAATCTTGAAACCAGACACCTAGCAGCATGTGCCTATGCAGGGCGCCCAGGATTATCTGAGCCCAGAGAAGGCAGCAATTTCTTGCCTAGAACCCAAGTATCTTAGTTCCTCCATGAACTGCCTACACAGTTCTTGTACAAGTGTTTGTTGCTGCCTCTAAGTCCATTTCTGTTTCTTTGAACTCCTTTAGCTCTCAGTAATTGGCCATGGGTGAGCTTTTCCTTAGCTCTGAGGTCTTTTGTATCATCCTGTGTTCCGTTCATTTCTATGTACTTCGTGTCTCTACTTCATTTATGTCTACTCTGCATCCTTGGCCCCTGTTTCCGTGGCCTCAGCAATATCCTGTTCCCCCATTTCTCTGCACTGCATCGTTAGGCTGGCACCATTAATGGTTCATTCTGCACAGTATAACTACTTGCTATAACTACTTATATCAAAATTATGGTTGCACCACATGATTATACAAAGCTAAGCAAAAAATAAAAAGCCACCTAGTCATTAAAAAATTGCTGTTATAGCTAAACAGACTGAAAAATAAAATGCTTCAGACAGGCCAGGAAAAATCCAGAGAGAGCAAACCTCAGTCTTCAGGCTTTGCAAAGTTACCCTGTGACTGGGTTTAACCAACAGCAATACTATGTTTATTGGGGTAAAGGCTGCAAACTCCTTAGTTCCCAGGACTCCCTTGCCTCTGGGTATCTCCATCAGGAGCCATTACCATGGTGGATGATGTCTAAAAAGAGCAGAAACTTTCTTCATTGTTGGTAATTTCCCTCTCTCTCAGTGTGGAGGAATTTCTGAAGTTTTGCAAGAAGATATCTTCCTAGTCTTTACATTCAATGGAGACTCTTACAATGTTTTTGGTAAGGAAAGGTCTGGTCTTTCACTACTAATCTTTTTTTTTTTTATGTTCAAAATTAGTAGCATCACTCCTGGAAAACCTTACAAAACAGAATAAACTGTTACAAGGTACCTGTTACATATAAAGTGAATAGGGGAAATGAAATGTTGCCTCCTTCAACTCCTTCACTCTGTTTTTCAAAGTCCATCATTGCCACCCTTCCTCTTAGTACTGAGACCATGATGGACATTTCTCTTGCTGCAGATGTGTTTTACAGATAGTAGGACAGGACAGATCTGTGTTGTGATATTACCTATGTGTATGCTTACAGTGCACACCCACTAAAGTAATAATTTACCATCAATTCTTTAGATGGTAGTGCTTATAAATGATACAGGCCTTTGAGATTTTCTTGGACAGAGGTACCCTAAGCAGCACGATATAAGTGGAAAATTACCTTGTATAGATTTTCAACATCCTGCACGTAGTAAACAGTTTTCAATTCAAAACATCTTTCATCAGCTTTTCATCAAAACATCTTTCATCAGCTCCTACCCCTAGGGCAGGACCTGAATATCTAGTTATATGTATATACTATATCCTACTAGCCTGAATTAGATAAAAAAAGAACTCTTTAGCAAGATGCGCAGCTGCAGAAAAACATGAACCACATGCAGACAACTTCCAGAATGAATCACAGTTTATTTGTAAACATTTGTTTTGCAAAAATGTATTAATTTCACCTCAACGGACAAGAATATCTTCATAAATGTGACACTTTTATTCTCTCCATGAGTCTAACTGTAGATTTGTTTTCAAGATCTCTGTTAAAATGCAAGGTAGTTGGAGACAACCTTAATTACAAATAGCTAGCAGGTAGGAAATTGGATGGCAATCTAATAAAGAGGATGAAAATCAGATTATTTTTTTCTAGAATGAATGACATTGTTATGGTATTGGCTAACTATATATTGATAACAATATTAATTCTCAGTCATGATAGTACACTAAAGGTTCTCTTATTTTAACTTAAAACCCTCTCTAACATGGGGAGTAAGAATTAAGGCCTTGAACAATAAAGGTACTGAAAGCCAAGTGAATAAAGGAAGGGTTTTTTGTTATTGTTGTTTTTGTTTTGTGGTTTTTACTGTATATTGGAATTACAAAATTTAAGATATACTGTATTTGAATTCAACTTGTTTGTTTTTCAGAAAGCTACATAGAATGATTATTCACATGAAATATGGGAGTAGAATTAAATATTTCACTAGTGGATTTTTGCTTTCAGATTGGTAATTGAGAAACTTCTATTCTGTCAAGAACTGTAGAGGTAATGAGAAACGAAGAAAGCAGAACAGGGAAACAATCTAGATCTAATACCCTAAATGCTTCACCTGGTGGTGGTATTAATAATCTGTCACCTGTGACTCCTCTCCAGAGTTCATTGTAATATGGAAATTACAAACAGAATGGGATACAAATGCAATTAATGCTGCTGGTTAAATATAATTTTTTGGGTTTTCATGAAAGTCTTGAACACAAAAAGTTTCACTTAAATATAAAAAAAAATTTACTGTGATGGTTATGGAGCACTGGCACAGGCTGCCCAGAGAGGCTGTGGAATCTCCTCCTTCCTGGGAGGTTTTCAAGACCCACCTGGACATGTTCCCATGTGATCTGATCTAGGTGAACCTGCTTCTGCAGTGGGGTTGGACTAGATGATCTCTAGAGGTCCCTTCCAGCCTTGCCATTCTATGATTCTATGATTCGATTCTATGGTAGGGAAATGCACTCTGAAGCTAGGATGATTATATTGAGTGTCTGAAGAATGCAATGGAAATGCAAGGTAAGGAAGCAGGAGTGAGGAAGAAATTGGTTCTCACCTAGGAAAGGGCAGGAGAGAGTCCTGGTTCTGGCACATACACTTCATAGGCCAGCACTCAGCTCCAGAAGTCCCAAGAGTAGCTGAAACTTTTTAGTACTTTCAGCAGATAACTGGAAAAGGCTAAACAAGAAAACAGTGTAGCTACTAGTGTCAGAACTGAGTTGCTAAGGGTAGGCTGCTTCCTTAATCTGTTTTCTTTTGGAAGTATGTTTCCAGTTTCTAGAACTTTCTGTGTTATGGCAATAAACATGGCTAACTCATTTCTTTAATCTTGTCTGGGAGTGAAAGTGATGCCAAAGCGATGAAGCAAGTAGGGGAAACTGTTCTTGAGGAGGTTGAAAGCGGTGTCGAAAGTGTAAAACCTCATTGTGCCTAGCCTGTGGTTTTCAGGTGTTAGACTTTTTTTTGGAGCAGGTAGCTTTAGATGTGCTTACCTGGATTTTATACTTTCCTTATTCTACAGACTATAAACTACACTCAAAGTGCTGTTGTACAGGTACTGTTTGGTAGCCAAAGAGAGAAGCTTGAGCTTGGATGCACCTATGTAAATATGGAGATGCTAACCTCCATAAGGGAGTTTATTTTCCTTACTAGACACGAGAAAGTTATCTCAATATAGTCAACATACATAAAATCTGCACCTGTGTGGTAGACAAAAGATGGTTTTGACTGTGATTATGTGTAAAGAAGTACAACTTGACAGTTTAGGTAAGCCATTTGTTGTGAAAAGTCGTAGAAAGTGCTATTGTGTCTTCATAGCACCAAGCTTACTCTGGAAATATTCATATAGACTGCTTTATAGTCTGCATGTGTATACAAATGGCACCATTTACTCCTGCAATACTGTCTGGTCCCCCGTGGGGTGAAATATAGAAACAGCTACTTAACAATTCATTATTCAGCACAAATCCCTTCTGCTGTGACATTGTTCAGGATATAACCCTTACAGAAAAGGAAGCACTTGCAGTTAAATTCTTCTCTGAGACTATGGCATTGGCAAGGTCAGATGGTTACAACTCAATAAATGTTCATATAACTTCAGTTTAATGTACTTTTATCTCTATACAGTTAAACACAGCATAGAATTGTACCACTGTCTGTATTTTTTAAAGGCAGAATAAGCTCCTGGTTTAGATAACTAAACATTTAGGTTGACCTAAAATGTATGACTGTTAAGAAAACCTAAAGGTTCTACTTTCATTGAACTCAAACTGATTTTTATTGTCCATGTGACTGCCCTCAAAAATATCCATTTTGCCCAGCACTGATATTACAGCTCTTGGCATGATTTCTTTAACCTGTAAGCCAGGCTGGGGCCACACACATGTATCATAAACAGCAAAGCATTTAATCCTGTTATTTATTTTCCTTAACTTTCATGTTTTTGTAGCCCTCAACAAGCATTCTATGTTCTACATGTTTTGGAGAGGATATATATCTGTCACAATTTGTGGAAAACAAATCTTTGTAAAGTAATAATACAAAAGGACATTTATCTAAAAGAAGTAGTATTGCAGAAATAATTAATGTCCAAGACCTGGTAACAACTATGAGGAATGTTTTTGCGTTTAAACAATGAAAGAGATTCTGTTATTCTGTGATAATCAAGTAAATTGGATCTCAATAAATGAAGCCAGTTAAAAGGCTCATAATGCACAAATGAGAAAAGATTGTTGTAGAGCAAACAATTAACCAGAGACTTAGCTGAAAAGTATTTAATGACACAAACATGATAATAATGACTTCTAACAGCAATAAAATTGAGAAGACAATACTGTCTTCTCATGGAAATAAGTCATTCTGTGATGCAAACTTTTAGAATTCATATTTTAATACAGGATTTTTAGAATTGAACTGTGTTGTGTTGCAACTGTGTTGCAAGGATATTTCTCTGCTTTTATGAAAGCCTACAAAATTACATAAAAAATTTAAAAAACTGCAAACCAAAACACTCACTGCCAGAACTGTGAAACACAAAATACTTACGGAGTACTTGTTTCCTGACCCCTGGATCAGAGTAAACTGAATTTGTTACATATACCCTTAATGTTTATTGTATAATGTGTCATATTTTTTTCCCCCAAATGGATCCATATATGGTGCCAACTTTAATATTAAAAATAATTTTTAAAATCTGTGCATATTTGGAAAACTAGCTCAGAGGTGTTTCATGAGACAGGAATACTAACAACAGCTTCTAATGTTGTTGGGCTTAGAATGATGTATAGAAATTTCATGCATAACCTTCAGAAGGAAATACTAAGCAATTTAAAAAGAAAAAGTAAAGTGATAATTTAATGTAGGTTTTTCTGGGGGAGAAAAGACAGTTGTTCTGGCCCCTAGAAACTTGATCCTGTGGAGGTGATGTAGACCAGTCAATCTTGTATCTGAAATGCCAGTTCAGGCTTACAGAGTCCCAGTTCAACAGGGTCACTATGGGGCTTCTTCAGCCTGAAGCTGAGATGGATAAATGCCCATGACCTTCCTTGGTGTGTAAGCTCCAGGCCTGTGGTGGTGGCTGGTCCCGAGCAGGGACCTCCAGCCTTAGTGTTTTACTCAGAATAGACTTCAGGCTCCATTTCTGTGGAAAGACTGTCTGGAAAAGCCAGGAATACAGAAGGAAATTTGGGCTTTATCTGTGAATGAAGACTGCAGCTTTCTTATTTTCTACTGTGGAACAGTGAGCAGGAAACAGAAAGTAAAGCCAATTTCCAGGGTTTTGCAGCTTCCTGATCCTTGGCATTTTCTTTCTGTGTTATCAAGCAACCTGGTAGAAAATCTTAGAGGTTTCTCAAGAAAATGTTGTAGATGAAGATCCATCCTCTATACTGCATTTTGGGAGAGAAATCCTGTATTAAAATATTAAAATACAAATTCTAAATGTTTGCATCACAGAATGACTTATTTCCATGAGAAGACAGTATTGTCTTCTAAATTTTATTGTCATTAGAAGTCATGGTGGTGTAAGTCACCACAAATTTTTTTTTGCTTCAGTTAAATGATCTTTCTGAAGACACTAAGTTTGTTAGAGGATGTTCTGCCTTGCTCCACCTTTGTTGTGACCAAAATTCCTCCTTTTTTTTTGAAAATGAGATCATTGGTTACTGCTTAAAAGAATGACCTAGAAATAAAAATAATTAAGATGGGAATTAAAAAATAAGATTTAAGATTTGAGAAGGGATCAAAATGCCTACTAAAACCAGAATCCAGTGATGTTGGAGCCTCAGGGACAGGCTTTCTGACATGTAAAGAAAAATATTCTGCAACTGCTTTTACTTGAAGTTTCATGTATTCTGGAGGGTAAAGTTAATGTATCAACACAGTAAAATAGTTGACTCTAGTGTCAAACCTGTAATGATGATTAACACCATCAAGCTATTAAAAGTAGCATAATTTCATGTGTTTTTTTCCAAGCCTCTGAGCTGAGCACCAAATCTGATCTTATTCTGTGAACTGCAATGGAGTTAAGGAATGATTTTCATCTTGTACTGAAATTTACTGACTTTAAAGTGTGTTTTGTTGGCAATCTGTGTAGCCATGTGCCATGAAATATGGGAGAGATGGTTAATTTGCTCATAAGTAATAGATGACCTTTCCTCTTGATGTGAAGTTCCATTTTGCAGTCATGACTGTGCTTTTACTAAAATGCAGATCAAGTTATAAATTTGTGTATATGTTAAAAAATTATACCTTGAAGTACTTCGGAAAACTTTTTAATGCTTCATAGTGCTCAGAGCTGAAACATGAGAAAGGAGGAGTATATGGCTGTTAGGAAGTTGACATGCTTGTTCTTGGTAGTTTTTTGAGTCCCTTGCAACTTTCAGAGGTCTTGGAATTGAATTAAATTATCTTTTTTCTAACTACTTTTCTAACTACTACCTTCTAAATGGCACCTGGGAATTGGATAGTCCTCAGCAAGCTGTCCTGCTAAAAGTTCTACAAAAGTCTGGCCTATCTAAGTGTAGCTCTTCTGTTTTAACTAGCATTGCAGGAACTGTGCTGACTTTTTCTGGTCTGTAATTGCAATTTTTCACTGGAATCTTCTCCTACATTTGTGCTTGATCTGCAGGAGGAAGATTAAAATGTGGAAAGATTTTACTGTTTTTTTTAAATGTAATATTGAGTATATGGAGGGAATTGATCAAATGATCACAGGGAGACCACTTTCATATAGCTCCACATTGGAGAATAGTGCTGTAAAATGTGGCAAATGATTACCTAAAAGAAATAGAGCACAATAATAATTTTGGGCAATTTCCAGAGCTTATTTCTTTTAGGAAGCTATGCATATTTAAGATACAGTAAATTTTGTTACTCTTCATTGTACTATCCTCCAAGTCTCTTAGCATTTAGTGGAACTTTCCAAATCTGTGCCTCTTACTGAATGAGGATCATGAAAAATTGTGGAAATTGCCATGTTAGGTCAGTGGAGTTCCCTTTGGGGGCGTGTGTGTGTTTTTCTCATCAGTGGATTCTATGACAATAGGGTTTATACCGCCAGAGCCACCTTCTTCAAGATGAAAACCTTACAAATTCTTTTAGAGAAGTAGAAAAACATGTTAGATCTGCTAACAAGGAAGTCTTATCTATTTAAACCAGGTCTGGGGCTCTTTAGATTAAAGCTCCTCTGAAAAAACATTTTAAGTGCCCATTACTGAAAAATCTCCATCATAATTCGTGTCTTAAATTATCAGTGTTTCTGAAATGAACTGGCTTGCTGCTTCTCTTTCCTTGAAAGCCCATCCTGTTCAATTTTTGCTATTTAAGGAATTGCCAGGTATGTTGAATACAGAGCTGTGTCTTGTGTTTTCTTATTGATTGTTCAGATAATACATCATGTCCTGGTCACGGGAGGCAGTAATGCTGAGTAGTAATTCCGAGCAGGGTTTTTTCTTTCCTCCTGAGGCCTTTCCCAGTGTTTTTGCTGGGGCCGGGCTTTGCATTTCATATTTCAGTAGAGACTTTTTGCTTTCTTAATCAAATGTAAGAAGTTCAAATACTTGTCCAGTTAAAAAATTTAGATCAAGTCTTACTCCACAGAAGGATGATTTTTATTCATATTAAATTTCTCTGACACTAACAATCTAGTCTATCAAAAAAAACAAAACCAAAAAACCCTCCCACCCTTGTTATTTCAGCTTTACATCTATGTTCTTCCTTAGGAAGTTCTTGCTGGTACAGAGAGCTGGACTACTGCAGTTCTGTATGCAGGTATAGAAGGAGAAGAATCAAATCTAAAAGGAGTGAATAACAGGTTATTGGACATGAATTTCTCATTATTTACTCCTGATTGGTTCTGTGTTTTGATTGTGATAATATGGGAGCTGTTTTTTGTTTTTTCCCCTGCTGATATGTCTGGAAGGAGAAGTGCTGCAAGGCAACTATTCATATCATATTAGGAGAAAATGTCTGTCAAGTTGAATACCATCAGGGCTATCTCAGCCATCAGTATTGCCATTTCCAGTTTTGATTCACATTGATTTTTACTGTAGTCACGTGAGCAGAGGAGTGTTTAAAAACTGTATCATTTCACTGTAATTTTGAGTATTTCTTGATTCTGTGACAGCGATCATCTACCCTGTGGTCACTGCAACACTAAAACAGTTAATCCTTTACTTGGGCATATGTAGATGTCATATTTTCCAAAGATATAGCTTGGTTGTTTAGTGGGTTTTGGTAAATCCTTAATTTTATAGGCTATTTTCAAGTTGAAATATGCAACCTGTCTTGATTACTAAACCCCAGAAACACACAGAAAAAAAAAGATATTACAGTATTTATTAAAGAATGTATTCCAACTTATATTTTTTAATATTTTGCAACAAATAAAGGGTTAAAAATATTTGTTCATCTCCAGTTAATGATAATCACTTATCTTTACAAGCTTATAGCTTTTTGATTTGGTGCAAAGGTTCCCAGAGGAGCAAGGGGGGCAGCACACCTCTTGGCGTACTGCCCCGCTGTACGTCACTAAGCCACACTACTGATGTGCTCTGTTTCACAGCTACCAGGTCAGCGTGCAGGGTGGTGCATGTTAAAGAATTTAAGCCGTATCTCAAGACAGCATGAGACTGGAGGTAGCTCCAATTTAATACAAATGCAGAGCTTCCACAAATTCTTTATGGATGTCTGTAAATTCTGAAAATAGGGGAATGTCAAAGAGGTACTGTTCTAGTTCTGTTACAGGTTTTTTCTTTATCTTGGTTCATCCCAATAGCTGGGATATTATACCTTTCAAACCCTACAGACTATTCACTCTGTTATATGTTGTGAAGGTCGGTTGCAAAAGATAAGAGTCATTCTAGTTACACAAACTGATTCAACCATTTCCTAGCTGGATTGGTTTAAATAACTTCTCCCTTTCCTGCCCCTAAATGTTTCTAGTAGCTCTTTAATCCTTTTGAGGCCTTGTATTTTTAATTCAATCCTTCTGAAGCTTGTAACAAGCAGTTAGCAATCCTGGCCAAGATCTCTTAAATAAATGAGTTAGAAAATCATTCACTATGCTCCTAGCAATGTTGAATTACTGTTTAAATACAACAAATTAGATCCAAGACACAATCTCTCATCAATATCCTGTCATGCAACATTTTTAGCTCAGGATTGGTTTAGTCATTGCAATTTCAATAACACTTATATTTGCCAAGTAAAGTTTGTGTTTCTTTTACAGAAGATTTCAGATTATTTGATTGCATTTATCAATTGCTCTATTTAAATAGTAACTTGGTGCTCTTGGTAATTCTAAGCCCTGAGGAAGGTTGGTTTGTCTGCAAGATCAGCTCTATTTGATAGATGAAATAGTTTATTGACAAAACAAAATAAATGAGCCTTTAAATAAAAGTGTGTCGTTTTGCTTACCTAAAGAACTAGGTGGCATAAAATATGAGAGACAATTTGAAAGGTTCTTCCATTGTGTTGAGTGCACTTCACATTTCTCTCAAACTTTAATTAGCCACTTCCTCCCTTACATTCAGTGGTTTTATTTCTGAAATAGAAGATAGACATGACTGTTATGACAATCTTTATGGTAGAGTGTCAGTCTCCACTGGGGCCACGGTATCCAAGAAAAAAATCAAATTGTATGTTCATCTTGTTATTTTTTCCAGATGCTTCCATATTGTAGGAGTGTGGCAGGTCAGAGAAGGTGTGGAAAACAGAAACGAAAAATGTATTGAGTAGTTCACCCTTATGCATCCTTTGCTAGGTGTGCTACCAAATCTTTTCCAGCATTTTGGGGAGAATTTCAGACAGTGGTCCAAATACCGCCAGAGTTTGTGTACAAGAGTATGTAATCTTAAAGGAAAATTGAGTTAAAAGCATAGATTTTGGTAAATGAAGAAGATAAGAAACCTCTACCCAGAACTGATAGCAGCTCCTTAGACCTTTGCTTCCATCGTATAGTTGTAAGTAACCATGGAGGAGGAATGGAAGTTGAATAAGACAGATAAAAGCTTCATTTGAAACACTTTCTGTTGCAAAGCACCCCTTTAAGTCCTGCATAAAATCTGTTGTGCAAGAGTATAAGGCACATTTGGATGTTTGTGCCCTCCATGGAAAGGAAAACAAGAAGAGCATATCATTGATGTCACAGGTGCACAAGACAGGAAGGCGTGAATCAAATTCCTGAGTGATTCCCAGTGGACCATGTGATAGAGGCAAATAAAACCATTTAATTGTGTCTGCCAATTTCAATTCCACACCTCCAAGAACAAATTTATTTGTGAGAGCATGGACAGTTTAAACTAACCAAATATCTGAGGACTTTGCCTACATTATGGAGCAGAAGCATACTTTACTCATCGTCTCCTGAAAAGAAAAAATCAAATAGCCTCAAACAGCCATGGCAATCAAATTACAGAGGCGAGGCAGGGGGACAGGACACGATAAATGTGGGGCAGATATGCAGGGGAAATAAAGAGAATGTTTCTAGCCTATACTTGGCTAAGGACCATTTTGTTACTGATAGGAAAACATATCTGGTTCTGATCAGAATGCTTTCCTGCTGTTCTGCTCCTCTTCTACTCCACTTCTAGTTGCAAATTTGCGCTAGTTTTTTTGTTGTCTTTTTCTGATGCCCTGACAGCTACTAGCTGTCACATAAATAATCTGGTTTTGGTTCACTTTCTGAAAGGGGTAAAATTATACAGGAAGTGGATTTGCTTGAACCAAGTAAGCTGTCCCTGAAAGACTAAGCAGAAGCTAGTGAGAACTGGCAGGAAGGGTAAACATCTTTCAAGCAATAGCAAAAAGGAGTGTTTCTGTCTTTTCTGCCTTAGTTTGGTGTCTAGATTTCCTGTTTCTTCTTTGTGTTATCCTTTAGCGCAGGCCTTGATGTCTGCTGTCTATAATGTGCGGTGCTGTCCTTTCCTGGGTCTGTGGCAAGAGCATATTACCACCTACTGAAGGTTGTTTGTGATTAGTCTCTTGTGCTGGGTGGCTGGTGAAAGAGTAGTAGCTATCTTCCTTTGCTGCTCTAATAAAACAAAAGTGACAATCTCCAAGTGGTCAAGCAGAGCAGGATGATACTCTTGCTATGCTATCAGACTGTAAACAGTCCTTTTTAAGCACTCGTTCTCTGTCAAGTTGTTTGCTTTCATTTTCTCCTTCCAATTGAAACAAAAAGCTGAGATCCACAGGCAATAGCAGTGATACAGAAGATATGTGTTCTGATAATGGCATATACTGTAGCTTGCTGCTGTCTTGTTAGGTCATCACATATAAAGCTAATGGATTTTCAGACAACTATATTAAGTTGTGCCTTTTGGTTGTTCCACATGGGTGGGATCAGTCATTTCATATGTGAACAGGGAAATATTTTGCTTATGTTACTAACCAATGAAGTATGAATTTTATGTATGTGAAACCAGGTGTTTGCAAATCAAACGTGTTGGACCTAGGCTGAAAAAAAGAATGAATTTCACATATTCGAGATGGGAAACTTCACAGTCACCTTACAAACAACTCATTGAAAACACTCTCTCAAAGCAAAATTCCTCTATTAATTATTCACAGAGCTGTTTTATAACAGTTCCTCTGTGGGAAAAGTGTGGCTAATGAATTTAGCATGTGAGGCTTTTTTGTCTTGAAATATCTTCTAAAGGGTTTGCCCTGCGTGTTCTTGCACTCAAGGACTGATGAATAGCCATAATGCTGGGCACTGAAATTTATAAACCAATTTACACTTTAGAAGGAATAGCAGATTTTTATTGAGTTGATGTTTAATAATCTGTGATCTTTCATTCTTCATTTCTTGTAAATGAATTGGTTTGTCACATCTGTTAACTAATTAGACAACAGAAAAAAAAAAATCTCCAAGTGCAGTGTTGCTCAAATTAGCATCACTTGTGGGATTAGTGCATGGTTTATTGCCCAAATAAACACACACTGCCTCTGTTTTGCTATCACAAAGGCCAGGGTGGGCTCAAAAGCTGAACCACTTTCAGCTCTGCGGAAAGAGGTGAAAATAACTTATCAAACCTGGATAAACTTAGAAATATCTGACCATCTCTAGATAGATAGAGGCCTGATTCCTTTACCACAATGACCTTAAATATGCCAGCATTGGGAAATATCTTAGCAGTCATTACACTTGACTTTAAAGGAACTTATTTTGGGATTGCTGTGGCTGCTGGCCCGAGCTGTGATGTGAAGGTTGCTAAGGTTACAAGGAGGCCTCCGGTGATGTGACATTCAGATAGGAGGAAGCAACAGATCAAGTAAAGAAAACAATTTTAAAAATTGCACTTTCAAATGTATTTGGGTGATTATTTACTCACCTTTCTTCCCTAACACATAAGAGCTCCACATCAGCAACTTAGTAAATTATTTCCCAAGGACACAGTAGACTGTGTATGTGTCTTTCTTCTTTCTCCCCTGCCCATTGCCTACTTGTTTAGGAGGCATGTTTTACTTGGTAAAACATGGTAGCATGCAGGTGATACATTACTCTATTTAATCTGTTCTAAAGGGAAAATATCTTGTTCAATAATGTTGGGTTTTTTAATTTTTAACTTCCTCTCTTTGAGTCATAAGGATGCAGAGCACGACGTGGAGATGAGGGAACCTGTCCCCATCTCCTCTCTCCACTTTACCCAGACCCATCAGAGTCCTCCTTTCCCTCCAAAATCCTGCTGGAAGGAGCTCCAAGAGGCAGTGGGGAGTGATGGTCCTGTCTAGCCTCTGCTCCATTCATTTGGGCTGCAAAACAGTCTGGCAGAGTGAAACGAATTCACTATTTTAATTTCTTTCTAGAAAGAAAGGAGAGCTGAACTTACTTGGTGAAAGTAAAATGACTGTTTTGTACAGGTGTGATGGAAAGTCTCTAGAGGGATGTTAGCACTCCTTTGCAACAAGGAGTGACACTGCTACTCCCAGATCCTAATAAACTACTGAATTCCTATTAATCTGGCAAGGCTTCTGTATAAAAAAATATCTTTGAGGTTTGGGAAACTTTTATAAACCCCTGATTTTCCACTGCATTTCATTTTCTGTCAGTTTACATTTTTTGTTTGAATTTTTTGAATGTTATGAAAAATAATAGGCTGCATCACATTTTCTTAAGCCTATGCCCAGGGACAGGCTGTGGCCTGCAGCCTCACTGGCTCTTCTCCTAGGCAGTGAGGCTCTCTCGTGCCAGGCTGAGCTAGCCCCTGCAGCGAAACATTCTTGGTCTCCCTTAGCTCTGGCACCTTTCCCATCTTGTCCACAAGGATGGTTTCATTCTGGTCCCTCAGACAGGAGAGGGTGGGCAGCAGACAGTCACGAGGTTGTGCTGGGTATGCCTGCAGGTATCCTGCTTCAGTTTTTTCTTCTGGTTTTAAACACACAATTTTGTTTTTTTTTTTACTCTTTGACCCTCACAGCTAAGTCTGTTAAATTTCTTTCCTTCTTTCCTTCATATTTGCTCCTCTCCCTTCCCATTTGGGCTCCATGGCTTTTTCAGGAGAATTTCAGGGTGATTTCAGGGTGCACAGCACAGTATGGAAAGTGCCAGCCTTGATCGCTAGGGAAGAATGTAAGACTAGCATGAGCCTGTCAGTCAAAAATGTTCTTTTATCCTCCAGCAGCTGGTGTGAGTTGGACTTGCTGAGACTGAGGTAGTTTCTTGGGCTTTAATATCTCTTGGTGGATTTCTTTTTTTGTGAGCTTGTCTAAGTGTGCTTTTTTCCCCCTCAGCAGTTAATGCTGATTAGCTGTCCCAGGTTCAAGATTCATTGTCTGCTTCATTCCCAGTGAGAGAAGAGAGAGAAAATGTCAAAAAGAAATACTGCAATCACCCTGATTCATTGTCTATCTGGAGCTGAAAACCAATCTAGAATGGGCAATAGGGCTTTTGAATGAAGCCTTCCTGGTCTGGAGACAAATCTGAATTGGAAGTTAAGGACTGTTAATCTCTTCTCTAAACCATGTGTGGGGCTGCATAGAGATCTACTATGAGTAGGTAGCAAAGTTACTAAACTCAGGAAAACTTGGTTTTTTTAACCTGTTTATATATGATGTTGCAAGGGCAAATTTATGAGGTGTTCTCATTCCTGATAAAATGTTTGCAGTCTCAGAGAGAAGGTAGTTAAGGAAGCTCTGCTTTCAAAGAGAGCCAGGAAGACTCATTCCTGGGAATGAATTTCACCTGGACTCATTTTGGTCATGTGCTACTTGTTGTTTTCTAATGCCTCATTGTCCTGTTGCAGCAGGAGGTAGAGGGAAAGATAGAAGTAGTTCTTTCTTCCATTAAGTATCCTGAAAAATTATATTTACCATTGTGAGATCTATACCAGAAGAGAATCTAGTTGCCTACAAGGATTTTTGACGTGTGGTACCTTTGCTGAAGTGAGATGTTGTGGAAAGCTTTGTGCATGCCTGCAGGTAAGCAAGCTGTGGTTTGAGTTTCTCATCCAAGCTCTCCATGCTTGGGAGAACAGTTTTCATCTCACTTACTGTACTAGCTTCATACAATTGCAATTTCTCTGACTTCAGTGGGTTTTCTTGTGGCATGCTAGTGTCAAGTCAAATTTGGGTCTTACAGGTTTTGCAAAAGCAAGCTGAAAATAAAGCAAGGGGAAAAAGAAGCTTTCCAACGTTTATAGTTCTCATTTCCAGTTTAGGAATTAATAAACCTTGAAACTTTGTAGTTTGTGGGTTTTTGTAATAGTACTGTGATTCTTCTGCTTCTGTGGAGAAGAAAAAAATGGTGAAAAATTACATAGAAATGAAAAAAAAAAAAAAAGGAAAATATGGTTTCTACTCTCCTTTTGGGACCTTTAGAGAAATGTCACTTTTTTAGTGGTTCAAGATATGTGACTGTTCTGTGTCCCTGTCTCAGCTGTAGTATTGTAGTTGGCTTCAAAACTTGAAATGATTTGGGACCTTTCAGAGTTTATAGAAACAGAAAACATGATTATGAAGTTTGTGACAGGTTATATTCAAAATGGTATCTAACATACTTGTGTGCAGTTTTTCAGATGGAAGACTGCAACAGCAGTGGCTGGTAAAATGAGTCCAGAGTTTACTTATGCTGATAGTATCAGATTTATATTTATTACTTTTCTTCTCAGAATTATTATTAAAAACAAGACATTAAAATAATACATTGAATTGTAACTGGAATATGCATGTAATTTTAGGCACACCTGAGCTATCTGCAAAATGGCTTTACTGTCTTACAGATAGGTGTTGAATGTCTTGGGGCATTTTAGATTCTACTGGAAGGCAGGTTAGTGCTGAAGGGATTTGATGAGTTTTTCTCTCAAGCATATACATAGCATATCTGCTATATGAGATTTTTCTTCCCTGACTATTGTTCCAGCACACATGACTTATTATCTGAGAAATGAACTGTGCTCTTTTTGTTCCCTCTGATACTAACATTGGCATAGACTACAATAAAATCAATGGCATGTTTAGCTGAACTGAACTTATTTGATGTCATGACAACTGGTTGTTGTCACAGCATCTATTCAACTGGAGCAACAGGGTATGTCCTAGAGACAGCCATGCCTGGTTGGCTTGCAGCTTTTCCTCTTTCTAACAGGACTTATAAGCAGTGTCCTCTGTTCCACAGAACCAAATCTGCGTTTCACCTGATGACATAAGGAGAGGTAGCACTGAATGCAGAGGGTGGCGGATCACCCATTTCTGAGATGAGTTTCATAGAGTCTCCAATTAAAGAACAGTACAAGAATAGGCTTATCTGAAACAAGTAACATCTACCATAACTCTGAGAAGTGGATCTCTCCGTTCATACTCTTCTCATCTTGTAAAATGTTGCTGCTCCTGCTGTGAAGGAGTGCTCTCCTTTGAGGCAGATTTGGCTTTTTTACAAATATAGTGTCACTAGCCAGTTGGGTCTTGGCTGTGATCTTTGGCAGTGTTTGTCAAGAGCAAAATCAATGTCCTGCTTGCCTTTTTGAGGCACTCATCATCAAAAGTTTAATTGTTTATCTCTCCAGCTCTCAGCTTGAGCTGCCAGGATTGGCAGTCAGAAAAATCATCCTCTTTTTAGGTAATTAGAGAAAATGCTGTGAGGTCAGTAATGTGAGCAAACAGTAAACTCTAATGTAATTTTAGATGTAGATGCTGAGATATATATATATAAAAATAAAGATATATATAAAAATATATATAGTGTCTCTGAGCCACAGAGCCTCCTGCCTCCAGGGTGATGGAAATCCATTTGAAACAGAAATTCAAAACTGGCATTTTTTAATTGCTTCCAACGTGTTTAACCTTTCAGCAGGAGTCTTTATAATATATTATCTTCTCATAAGTTATGTTTTTTTCTTCTGAGAGGCAGAATATGTTATTTTGAGGCTGTAGTAATGCAATGCAGATTCTGGTTGCATTGGAATATGGGCATGGGAGCTCCAGTCTGCTTGTAAAAGGTAATGTTGGCATAATGTTAAGCAGATTTTCTACAGGGAGAGATTTCACTCTTGATAGAACCCCTTCAGGTGGCAATTGGTGAGATCATGAATTATTACTAATATCCTAGTGTTAACAAATCAAGAATAATAGTTGTTGAACTATTGTTGATATCATAGCGTTAATATATTAAGAATAATAATTGTTATATTAGGCTTGAGACCTTAATAAACGTCTGTTCCAGAGTGCCAATACTGTCACTGTCTTCAAAGGTTTCTAGTCTAAGACAGCAAGCAATGTACAGAATAGCTGAGCTGAGGCAGTAGGTAAAGGGGATTCTTATGGTCAAGCCCTCAGTTAAATAAGAAAGGAGAGAGCTCTGAAGGGTCTAGTGAGTTGTGAAAAAGCGTGGGGATCGGTGAGGTAGCAGAATGGAGCATGACAGGATTTTAAAGAGGATGCTGAAACAGCAAGATAGTGAGCAAGTTAGTGGGAGCCTCTAGGACAGAGGGGCTTTGCTGGTTTAGAAATGTGATACAAATAGCATGACTATAGGTTTATTGGCCATTATACTGCTGATAAGGCTCTCTCAGCCCTTTGTTTCCTGTGACATAAATTACATGTCTGAGAAGAATAACTACATGTTTGCTAGGACCTGTTACTTAGCTCCATCAGTTGAGTTGTAGTTCAAATCAAGTAAAGTCCACTGGTGAGATAATAGACTTCTCCCAATTTGCCGGAGAGGCCCAAAACACCATAGCAGAAGTTTGCTTAAGCAACCTTAACAGATAGACCTTTGAGAGCTAGTGATAAAATGCTTATTTTGAAGAACAAGATAAAAAAAAGATAACCTCTGGGGTTAATATGCAAAATGGCAAAAAAGAGTTTCTGGCTTGTATCAACAGGAAGATTTTTATAGAGTGCAAGTTTTTCTTCAGAGAAGCATCTTCTATGATGGTCTAAATTGTGCACTGTGGATGATGGTTATCTTGCACTGCACATACAGATCATTCAACCATGATATTGGAATCATGTTAGTAATAATTAAAAGCATGTACCTGCTTTTGTGCTTGAATATGTTGTTCTGATCTGTGATTAAACTGCAGTCTTAGGACATGAATTTTGACTCATTCCAGCAATCATAAATAATATCTCGCCTCTAGAAGGTGTATACCCAGTTACTTATTACCTTGTGTAATGAGCCACATCCATAACCTTCTTGATGGTGTATGAAAATAAAATGTGAGTGCAGGTTCTTATTTATGCTATTGTTCATTTTATGTAACTGACTGAAATTTGCAGAAGCATTGAGAGAGTCAGTTTTGTACCTTTAGTCCTCTGAAATCTCAAGAAGGGATTTTTTTTTTCCTGCGTATTGCAAGGTATTTACTGAGTGAGAATAAATTATCCCAGAACAGTTTTGCTAGTGCTGGACTACTCCTTGGAATACTGAGGAGTCTCCATCTTTGGAGAGTCCTCGAGCAATTGATACAGCTTTAAAGCAAGAGGCTGGACCAGATGGCATCCAAATGTCCCTTCTAACCAAAGATTTCTTGTGCTATGGGTTTTGGTTTTGTTTTTCTTTTTTTTTTCTTTTTTTGTGACTTCAAAAACACCACTCCCACCAGAATATAAATCAGAAATCTAGACGATTAAACAACACTAGCAAAACAAGTAGGACCATTCAGTGCTTTGCAGCATTCCCAGATTTTACAGGACATACAAAATATACTGAGTAAGAAATTCACTAGTTAAGTGTTACAAGTTCTATAGCATGATGTGGCAGAACTCAAAAAGTTTAGCTTGGGCCATGGTATCTCCATCATATCAACCCATGATCTTCTAGTCTTTAAATGGCTGAAGACTTTGTAACACTACAGTATTTAAATATAAATTAAAAATCTCCTAAGAAATAACGTCACAGTGGATCTTAGAAATGAGTTATGAAAAGTGGAATATGGCCCAGTGATCCACAGCCTTGTCACAAGCTCTAGCTGTGTCCATCAGGTTGGTCTGTGACCTTGGTGAAGTTGTTATATCATTCAGTACCAACAAATATAGAATTAGGCCTTCCACCCTCATTCCCCTCCTTGCTTTTTTTTTCCTGTTGTAAAGGAAAGCATTAGATGGACAGCTTCTGTTCAAATTCTCACCATCTACAGCAGTGCAATCTAAGGAAGGCTGAGCCAGAGGGCAAAGTAATCATTTTCAGGAAAAAAAAAAAAAAAACAAAGTAAAATGTTACATTTCAGTACATTTACCCTGCATTATTTACAAAGCAGTCTAATCACTAACTTAAATTGGTACTAGATCACAGTAGCAAGGAAATGGTGACATACACGGAGGTATCAAATGTATATCATCTTCTTGTGAACATACATAACTTTCCATTTTTTTTCGATCCTCCTCAGAAAAATATGTCTCTGTACATGGTTGTGGTTTCTCTTGAGTCCCTGCTGTTTGTGAAATTATTCTCTTGAGAGAGCACCAAATAGTGTTTTGTTTATAATAAATTCAGACAGAAATCTTGGGGCTGTGTAATATCTCACAAGGAGCGATCCCAGATGGAAACAGCAACTTTCTCTCCCTGGAACAGGAGAAAGAGGGAGCTGGGGCAGGGCTCTCTGGCTAATTCCTAGGTTTTGTCACGTGGCTTTGTCACATATCCACATCTCCTCTTTGCCTCATGCTTAGACTGTAGATCTGGCCTTATTGGTTGAAATTTGGAAATGGAGACACCCTGAGACATGCTCTCTGGCTCCTGTGAAACCTGTAGTTTCCATAAAATGCTGTGATTTCACATATAGGATGTCCTTTCTACTCTGAATAATCCTGTCCAGATTATTAAAAAAAAAAAACCAAACAAAAACCCCTTGATTTTTGTGACTTAAGGCAGCTGCACCACATTTCTCTGGCCTCTTCCCTCTGCTCTGAAACAGCAGATTCCCTTCTGCTACTAATTTTGTGTGGGTGGAAGGCTACCAGCTATTTGGTTGTGGTGTTCTAGCACAATTTCCCGATAGAAGTTCTTTTGCATCTGAGCATGACTATAAATGTCACTTTTAAGAAGTTTTTATATTCAGTGCAGTGTATACCATGTTATTTTGAGTATGTGGTCTGATGCTGCTTCTCTGCCTCAACTATAAATGCTGTTGTATTGCTGTGCTTGGAGTTCCCCTGAAAAGCAGTTGGAGGTGAACCTGTGCACAAAGCACCCTGTTACTAGGGCTACCAATTATATAGAGATGATCAATAAAGCATGTGCCTTCATTAATTATCTTTTGTAAAAAGCTATAATTAACCTTTCTGAAGAAAGCCTAGTTTCTTCAGGCAATCTAGCAGCCTGAACACTAGCTTCAAGCAAACCTTCATCTCTTAGAAACTGAGGAAGGTATATAAAGATTAGTTGTCATCTTACAGGCATTGATCTTTAATTTTTCAACAGCAAGGTTTTTCTTTGGTTTGGTTTTTGCAAATCATGTATAATTCCTAAACTTTTCTATCATTACGAAACCACCAGTTCCTCTTTAGAATTGCAAAAAGTAAGGGCTTTAGCACTCATTTTTATTTTTTTTAATTAAAAAAAAACCCTCTTAACTGACTGTTTTATTTGCAAATCAATTATACAGAAATGTCTGTAATTCCTAAGTCTCCTGAGGTCATACTTTTGATCAAAGCTGTTACTATTGGTCTTGGGCACTGACAGCTTTTTCTAACGGCAGAGTTTTCTATATGGTTTTACATGATATCTTATAAACCACAGACAACAGAGGTGAGTGTGAGTGAACAGAAAGCTAAACACTTTTGTTGTTTTTACATAATTATAGGAGCTACCCTCATCTATGGAGATGTTCACCAGTAAAGTAATATGCAGTAAAGTATGAGGTAATTATATGGCTGAAAGAAAAATTTAAATATATGTTAGACTGTTGTTTGCTTTAGTTTATGGAGTGCAATGTTTGCAAAGAATCTTCAATTAACAGCTGTTAGCAACCTCTGATGTCATTGGGATTTCACTCATTAGTCACCTAAGGGTGGACTCCTTTGTGCTTTACGTGTACAACTTCTTCTAAAGGTTTTTTGTGGGTGCAGAGTTGCCTTTGTTTTTTCTTCAGGCATTTGGATTTTTTTGAGTGCCTTTTGCACTGATATGTACTAAGATGTAATAAACTATCATGTCACATCACATCATAAATCACACTTTAGATTCCAATGCAATTAATTAACTGAAATTACTAAAGCCTACACTATGAATTAGATGATAAAGCAGAATTATTGTGTCATTACACTATAGTATCCTGGTCAGAATCACTTTTTTTACAGAGAAAATCAAGATAACTATCTCTGTAATTAAATGTGCTCCCACTTGCTTAATAACTACAAAACCAGCCACTTTCCTGATGTAATAGCGGTATTTAAGAATGCTCTGTGTTATCACCTGTTGTGGGTCTTTGGGAGAGTCATAGTAGGAAGAGAGAGAAATGAAAAACCAAATTGCTATGTAAGGATGACAAATATAAGTAAATAATACTATGCCCGTGTTTTTCTAATTATTTCCCAGAAGATGAAATCAAAGCTCCAGAAATGTTAATGCCACACGCACAACGTTGCAAAGAAGATACAGCAGTAGGAAAAAATTTTTTAATGGGCTTTTTAACCTTCTCATTTTACCCCTTTTTGTGCCCTCTGTTTTGCCCTTTGCATATATTGTTCTATGGTAACCTGTCTTTGATGTAAGGGTAGAAGCTACTTTGTTTCTGGACAGTTTTTAAGGTTTCTTTTTAAATAAATGTATTATTATGAAATGATAAAAATATGTATTTGTAAATATTCAATCAGAATGTTTACATTTGTAAACTTCTGTCAGAAGTTGGAGTGATATCACATCAAATGTGAATTTCTGCTTTACAGATACCGACTTAATACCATCAATATACAGTCTTGTCTTTTTCAGGTGTAGAGAAGTACTTTTCTTTCCAGTGTAACTGTAGTAGTTTGCTAATGTGACCTTTTCTTGTGTTCAGTTTTCAAGTACAGATTTTATAGCTCTGTCTGGTTTTAATTCACAAGTGAAATCAAAGACGCTGTTGTTTGTCAAGTATGTGTTGTCATCTTGAAGGTTGCTGTATGCTACGTTTAATTGCACAGCACAATTAAGCACTTATCTGTCCATATATAGTCATTTTAGGCAGTGAATATTTCTTCTGGTTGGATAAATACTACTTCTTTTGCATGATTTATGTATCCTTGCAAGTTTCTCTGTCTCTGCCTTCAGTGAATGAATATCGAAACTTAGCTGATAATTTCTTTTGTCATTTTTTGCCCTGGTTCTTTCAATTTTGAGCTGTAATAGTCTCTATTAATATGCTTATAGATCACTTTCTCAGTAGGCTGATTCCTTTTTGTTCCTTTTCTCATGTAAAATATGTTATATTTTCTGATAAGAACGACTCTTATCCTTTGATAATTTTGTTAACCACTTTGTAGTTTCATATGTTAAAGGTTTAATCCTGCTCCCAGTGATACTTTAACACATCTTTCCTTTTACTGTAATGGTAGTGCAAAACCTAAATCTTCACCATTCATACTGCTAGAATGTGAGATACTTTCATATAGTCCCAAATGCAGATTGTATAAAGAGGAGGATTATCTATTCCATATAGATGTCTAAGGCACAAAGACATGACAACAAGAGGAAGAGAGACAATCTGCCAGGGAATATGGAAAGTAGAAAACAGTGGTATAAAATGAGAAATAAGATAATAAAAGGCCAGACCATCCTCTCAATGATTTCTACTCTCTCGTTCACTGTGGAGAATATTGAGGACAGTTTGTGCTCTAGAATTTTTCTCTATGGAAGACTCCTTAAGGAAAACAGTGAAGAAGCAAATAGTGATAGGTTACCAATAGATAGAGTATCCAAGTGGCCTATTGTGGGACAGGTGTTGCTAAACATGTCCTTAGGTGATTGAAAAAGCACTAGGGAGGTGATTTCACTGGTGATACTGACTTTCTCAGCAAAGGTGAGGGCTGACTGTGAAAAGCTACATTTACAAAAAAAAATTCCAATGATGAGCACCTATGGGATAAAAATTGACAGGTGAAATACAGATAAATGCAGTGTGAGTGGTGGTGGGGAATAATGTCAGAATCCTCTTCTGAGATGAGCATTACAACTCAAGGTTTGAGGGTAAGAAAGATCAGCAGAATTCTCCACAGTCTTCAAGAAAACAATTTGCCCTGCTAAGGTTTAGAAAAAGGAGTGAAAATAAAACAATAAACATCATTATGACCCTGCATGATGGTGTTTCTACATCTTGAATATTGCATGTAGCCTTGGCCCCATATTCATAAAGGTATAATAGATTTGGAAAAGGCTCATAAAAGAGCAGCACAAATGTTCAAATGCATTGAATAGGCTTCATAAAGGGAACAAATGAGACTTTCTTGCCTGAAAAAGAAAAAACAACAACAACAAAATCAGCCTAAAAATGCCTGAAGAGATCTACAAAACTGGGAGGTTAGCATATCCTCCTGGTCAGAATCTAAGCAGAATGAAACTCAAGTGCTCAGGGCCAAAACAGAGAGGAGGTCATTCTTCACCGAGTTGGTAGTAAAACTCTGGAATACACAAGATATGGATGCCAGAAGTTTCCAAATGTAAAAAACCTATCTATGTGTGGTAATGGTAGAAATTCCTTCAAATATTAAATAGAAATAGACTGTGTCTGGCTCAGGCAGACCCTCTAGTCCCACCGGAGACTGGATGAGTGCTTTAGAGAAGTACTGACATGAGTCTGTGTTTTCTTCCTTAGGCAGACAGGCTGTTGGGCTGGATAGACTTTGATCTGTCCTAGTGTAGTCTTCCTTATGCTCTTTTTGCACTCCTGTATTTAACAATGTATGCTTTATAAGGGTGTGTCTATTAACCAGTCTTTTGCCACGTCATGGAAGTGAACATGATTGTATTTTAATGGCTTGAAATTCCTATATCTCAAAAGACAGGAGGAAACAATTCAAAGCAGTTGAACCATCTCCAGCTTGTGCTGTGGCAGCTGAAACTAGGCAAATACTAAGCAAACTCTCCTAAAGCAAAAGGGGTTAGTAAGATTACTTCACAGGAAAATTTCTATTCCTGCATGTTGTGTTTTAGACCCATCTAGTAACAAAGGACCACAATCAAACATAAGTACCAAGGGCCTTTGGAGCCCTCTAAGGACAGGGAGGACTCACTCACCACTTATGGTTCTGGGCAAAACAGATAGGCCTACTTGACTGGGGGGAAAAAACAAAACCAAATCTAATCTGCCACCTACCAAAGCCATAACAAACAGAAAACATACTCAAGTGAAAGCAATACAGAGTAGGCAAATGATAAAAAATATGACCAACTTCTTTAAGATCCCCTTCTCCCTGTCCCTCCTCTCTTTTCAGACTTAGGCACCTGATCCCAACGTTTTTACCTCCTCCCCCCGAGTAGTTCAAGGTGGCAGGGAATGGGGATTTCAGTCAGCCTTTTCCTGATGACTCCTGATGCTTGTGTCTCCTCAGGGCAGGAGGGCTCCTCACCATTACTCTGTTCCAGCGTGTGTCCCTCACATGCCAGGCAGCCCTGCACTGACCACCCTGATGTGCGTTCATCCTGAAGGCTGCATCTCCTCTCGGCTTGTCTTGCAGCTGTCACCTCCTTTGGCATAGGGTCTTCCCAGAGCTGCTGACAAACATTATTCCTGCCATTACCCTCCATGGATTGCAGGAGAACAACTGCTCTCTTGCTGTGGATTGCAGGGGAGTCTTCAGTCTGGTGCTTCTTCTCTCTGACTCCTTCTCTGACTGTGGGGTTTATGTGGCTCCACACAAACTCATCACAGAGTGTAGAAAAAATACAGGTAGCAAAACTGTTTATACAAGAGGAATGTGTAGTGAAAGAAAATGCCAGCAAGAAAAGCGGCCTTGAAGTATGCATATGTATGTGTTTGTTGTTGGAGCAGGAAGCATGCATCAAAGAAGCAAGCACTGAGGTCCTTGCACCACTCTTAAACCCAAACTCTGTCATACCTTTACAGGTTCCAAAATGTGTTCCACCTTTCTGAGTTTGATCGTCTCTTCTTTGTTCCTTAAGAAGGACTACTGCAGTACAGGCAGGCAGTAAATATTTTCTGCATTTTGAAAAGTGCTCTGGAAATGCGACTTTGAAACACTAGATTATGGCTTAAGTCTTGGTATTTATTGAAGTTACTATCACAGAATGGATGCAATAACTGCTCTACTGCAATTAGGATGGTACCATACAGACTGGAGGTTGAGCTACCAAAGAGAAGCTCTGTGGAGAGAGATGTGGGAGTCCTGGTTTATAATAAACTAAACATAAACCAGCAATATACCCTCATGGCCAAGAAGACCAATGGCATCCTGGAATGCATCAACAAGAGTGTGGCCAGCAGGTCGAGAGGTTCTGCTCCCCCTCTACTCTGCCCTGGGGAGACCTCATCTGGAGTGTTGTGTCCAGTTCTGAGTTCCCTAGCTCAAGAGAGACAGACAACTTGTGGAGACAGTCCAGTGCAGGGCCACCAAGATGATCAGGGGACTGGAGCATCTTTCTTGTGAGGAAAAGCTGTGGGATTTGAGACGGTTCAGGCTGGAGGAGACTGAGGCAGGGCCTCATTAATATCTACAAGTATTTAAAAGATGTATGCCAAAGGGATGGGACAACCATTTCTGTAGTGCCCGGTGGTAGGACTAGGACAAAAGCTGGAACACAAAAAGTTCCAATTAAAACTTAAGGAAAAACTTTTTCCCTGTAAGGATGAGGGACCCCTGGCTCAGGCTGCTCAGGGAGGGTGTGGAGTTTCCTTCTCTGGCGGTTTTCATAACCTGACTGAACATGTTCCTGAGTGACCTGATTTAGGTGGACTTGCTTGAGCAGAGAGGTTGGACTAGATGATCTTTAGAGGTCCATTCTAAGCCCTACCATTCGATGATTCTATGTGCTTGCAGTTTTTCTATATGTAATAGAGGAAGTAACCTTATTTCTTTACAACTGTGTTTTTCTTTGGACACACTGTTAACTTACAATCTATAGATAAGGCTACATACAGACTGTAGTGTTTGATGACTTCAGAACTGTTATCTCCTATATAATTCAGTTCTACTGAATCTGAAATTATAGGGTATATTTCTGGCTTAATGAAATGCAATTAAGAAAAGTTCTTTTTTTGAGTGTGTTGTGTATTTTATATTTAGAGATATTGAGATTTCACTCCTTTTGCTGGAGGACTTTGAGAACCTCTTCATCAGTTGACCTTTTAAGAAGCCTAAACCTGGCTGAACAAACATGATAGACTCGATCAACATCGGGTACAAATAAATCTTGCACTCATAAAATCATTGGAGCTTCACCAGCAGATAATCTAAGTCAATATTTAGAATCTAGCTGTTGTTGGTGAAGTTTATTGACGCTTCAGCTGAGCTGAGCTGTGGGGAAAACCTGTAGAGGATGTAAGTTGCAGCTCTCAGTAATTTTGTTTTCACATATTCTGCAACTTCTTTTTATTAGCTCACCTAAAGGTTAAAAGAGGAGTTAATCGAAATGGCAACATCTGCCTTCATAAAATCATCTGATGTCAGGACAGCCCTGCTTGCCTTTGAGCTCAGAGACCTTTCCTTTTGATAACAGATCTGAGCTGGCAGGTGGGTTGATTCTTGGACAAGCTGAAAGGAAGGAAATGAAGGTGCCATAACCTACCCATTAAGTGATTTTTTGAAAATTCCTGGAAAGTTGTACTTGCATACACAGATTATTTCACTCTAAGTTTGAGAAGAAGATTGCAGACAGAATGCATGTTTAATGTCTGCTTTAATTGCAATGGTGATTTTTGTTTTAATCATCAAGTGTCATGTGCTGTTATTGAAAGCTGGAGAAACTTAGAATCATAGAATGGTTTGAATTGGAAGAGACCTTTTAAAGGTCATCTAGTCCAAACTCCCTGCAATGAGAAGAGACATCTTCAATTTGCCTGTATACAACTTTCTTCTGTGGCTCTGAAAGCCAGAACTGCAATATCTTCTGGACAATACCTCTCTTGATGTGAAACTAGACTTTGTATCTCTCCTTGGCTTAGTGCCCCTATCACAGACACCAGATCAACTCTAAAATGAGAAGTTAACCTCTTAAAGGAAAAGTCAGGCAATCAACAGTGAATTACAGCTTAGAGGATACTGTCTGTAAGACAGATTGGCATTTATACACCATCTGGATTTCAAAAGGTGGTGTTCTTTTAGTGGATATGATTTTAGCATAGTCCTTTGCAGCCAGAGAGCTTGCCATCTAAATACATTTTGGTTTTAAATACAATGCTTCTGTTAGGCTGTTTCTTTTCCAGTAAGTTATTAGAATATCTGTCTCATTTTTCATGTGCCTTTCTAAAAAAGGGTCTGTACATCTTGCTCTGCAGGTGATGCTTGATAAAAGCAATGTGCGGAAGTCAACATTGTTTCATCTGCTGTGTTCTCCCTCAGTTTTCTCAGGTGCAAGGACCACCTTCAGCATCTGATGGTCATAGATGTGCTACCCAAACAGATGCAAATAAACATATTACCCTTTTCTTTCCATTTAGGGGTCTAGGAAGGAAGGGAAACTCAGTCGCATACAGTCAAGCTGTGATATTCAAGTTTTCCAGGAGTATTGCTAATATCCTGATGTCTTAACTTAATCTCCTCAGGTTTTGTGCATTGGGACATCATAAGTGCAATACTATGTTAGAGTAGCTTGCTTTTAGTGCAGTTTTCTGTGTGGTAATTTATTTCATAATGAGAAAGTATGTAGATTTTTTATTCTCTTGGTTGTAAGCAATTACATTTCAGAATTTGTGTGAGCAATAGTTCACTGAAGGAGCAGCTAAGACATATGTACACATTTCACACCTTCTCTCCCTAGATGCACTTCTTTTCTTCTACAGAATTTCAGGAGTGGCTGTATTTCACCAGTGCTATGTTGCATTATGTGTGTCCAAGCCTCAGTTGTCAAAAGAAATAGATCGGATGCAAGCCTGTACAACCCCTCATCTCTTACAAAGCTTTGAGAAGAGACAACTTCAGTGTACAACAGTTATCACTAGCATCACAAGACAGCAGCTGTCACAGCATTGTAAGTGTCAGACTTTCTATTAAGTCAACCCTGGGGGCATATTTTTCAGTTTGTTGGGTTTTTTTCTAACTTGTATGGGGAAAGCTGCAGTTTTCACAGAAAGAAAAAATGAAGCAAACAAGTTACTGGATGTGGGGAGACAGCTGATAATTAATTCTATAAAATTTGATCTTTTAGATTAAAAAAAAAAAAAATCCCCAGACTTTTGTATGCAATTTTATTCATTGCAGCAATTGCTGATAATTTTAAGGATCTGAGTACTAAGATCTTATGCAATGATGAGATCCTAATGATTTTTCAAGGAAAAAAAAAATTTCATAATGATGAATATTTCCAAAGAGTACACCTTATCCCAGTTACCTCTTAGTAGTGTCAGTGTATGAGAGAATTGCACAGGCTGTCAGCAGGCTTTCAGTGCTTTAGCCAGAGACTCTGCTTATGGCTTTATCCAAACAAAGCCAACATACCTACATTTATTCACTGCAGAGTTTTATTCTGATCTGTGTAGAAAACCAGGGTTTTGTATCTGCAGACTCCATAGGACATGTGGCAATATATGTGTTTTCTTCTACTCATCTGTCTCCTCTTTCCTGAAGATGTTGGTTCTTTCAGGGCTTTTTGAGAAAGCCATAGCTTACCTGGAGCCTCAAAGCTTTTTTTCAGGTGATCCAAAACACGGTTTTTCAATAGTGGTTCCTCCCCTTTGTATGTGCAGAAAAGAGTATGTGTAGTTATGTCTATTTACTCTCATAGTTTCAGTAGAGCTTTTATGTCTGTTACATGCTCATGCACACACATAATACAGCCTCCTCTGGTCTCCTTTTGAGTGATTCCTTGGTCTCTCTAGTGTTTGTGTAAGGTGTGGTGTGTCAAGTAGAGGCTTCAGTACCAAAGAAGGAAAATGGCTTCATAGTTCTTTCACAAATGCTATAGAGCTCTGTCATCTATCTCAGACCTGGGGATACCTACTGCTAATAGCATACCAGTGCTTCACTTTCTATTTAGTCTATTCAGAAATGTTTTTGGTATAAGACATACTGTATTCAAGAATTTTGTTGCTGGTTGCTATCACAATATGCATAAACAATTGTCTGATGTCAGCAAAGTGCCTTCTCTGCAGGTATCGCTTGATATCCCATAAACCTAACACATATAGCATTGTACACAACTTACATGACATCAAGTTCCACCAAAAATCTATTTAGAAAAAATAACCTTTCTATTCAAACAGATTGGTTGGTGACAAATTGCATGTTCTGTAGGCTTTCTTATCAGCAAGGGCAGCAATACTTCACCTCTCCATTCATCTCTTTCAGAGTAGAATGGCAGCACCTGTAATGGAGTGGTCGGTCTGGACCGCTCGCATCTGCAGAGGTCTTGCATCCTTATTCTTTCATTTCACGTTTACTCTTGTTATTATTTCTTCCTGCCCTGCCCACTCCCTGGCTCAGCTAGAAGACTGCATGCATGAAAGACTATTTTTCCCTAATTAAAACATCTTATTCAGTTTAAAAAGAGGCTACCCAAATTCATTCCACTTTTGTGAAAATCCTTAGAGAAATGTTTATACCTCAGCATGAGAAAACCTGAGTTCTACCCCCAGATCTCCCACTGACTGAGAGATCTTAATTCTCTTCCCTCTTTCTCCACATTTAATGCCTTAAACAATTGAGCTCCAAGGGGAAAATTTCCCTTGCCTTTCTCTTCTTGTGGTAGAGTGCAAAAGTGAAGTGACACCTTGGTCTCGTATTGTCAGTGTTGCTGTAGTAGGTTTCAATAAGCTCTCAGAACAAGAAAGTTTTAAAAATTAGATTTATTCTCTCATGTTTGGTAATAGGAAATTGAGTTGTTATTAAGTAGGCCCAAAAGAAATTTTATCTCGAAAATGAATAAGTAATTTGCACCGAGGTGCAGCTTCTCTCATTCCTTCTTTTCTGTGTTAGATCAGTTCTTTAACTATTTGTAAACCCACAACATCAGGTATCAGACTTGGACTGTGTGGTGGTTTAGCCTTGGCTGGGATGCCAGGTGCCTACCAAGTTGTTCTATCACTCGCCCTCCTAAATTGGACAGGAGAGAGAGAAATGAACCTCTTGCTATATGAGTCAAGATAAGGACAGGGAGATCACTCTGCACTTAGCGTCACCAGCAAAATAGATGCTTGAGAAGAATTGATTTTTTTTTTTTTATTAACAATCAAAACAGAGTAGGGAGATGAGAAATAAAAACTGATTCTTAAAATACCTCCCCCTACTCCTTTCCAGGTTTCTGCCTCCTTCCCCACAGTGGTGCAGGGGATGAGGGTTATGGTCAGTCCATCACAGACGGACTTTGCAGCTGCCCCTTCTTAGGGGAGGCCTCCTCATTTCCCACTGCTACAATGTGGAGTCCCTCCCATGGGAGATAGTTCTCCAGGAACTTCTCCAATGTGTCTCTTTCCTATGGTGTACGGTTCTTCACAAACTGCACCAGCGTGGGTCTCGTTAATGGGGGAAACATTCTTTTCAGGAATGAAATGCTCCTGCGTGGATCTTCCACAGGGTCACAGAGCTGCCAGCAAGCCTGCTCCAGCATATGATCTTCTCTCCACCATTTCCCAGGTCCTACTAGGAACTTGCTCCAGCATGGGCTTCCCAGAGGGTCACAGGCTCCCTCAGGCCTCCACCCACTCCAGTGTGGGGTCCTCCTTGGGCTATGAGTGGATCGCTGCCCCTGCCATGGGCTGCAGGGAGACAGCCTGCCTCACCATGGACTGCAACACAGGTTGCAGGGGAAACTCTCTTCTAGTGCCTGGATACTTCCTCCCCGTCCTTCTCCACTGACTTTGGTGTCTACGGAGATGTTGTTCTCGCATTCTCCCTCCCTTCCTCTGCTGCTTCCATTTAGCATCTATGCAGCAACTTCTTCCCTTTCTCAAATATGTTATTAACAGAGATGTTACTTCAATCACTAATTGGCTCAGCCTTCGTCAGCATTGAGTCCATCTTAGAGATGACTGACATTGATCCTGTTAGCTGCTAAAAGCTTCCCCTTTATCTCTTTGTTTAAAGAAACCACCTTTTTAGCCCTCTGCTACCAAAACCTGACCACACAAAATCACTACAGAGTGTCATGGGGCTCAAAAAGAAGGATGTGAAGTAGCAATAACTACCAGTTCCCTGTTCTGTCCCATTTTGGTGATTCAACAGGTTGGCCTATTCCTACTTCAAAGTTAAATATTGTTCATGGAAATCAAATGTGGAGGCGGGTGCTTCATCAAGAATGCCCTTGGAAAATGCAGACAAGAGCACAACAATGACTGATAATGCTCTTTCTCTTCTGTTCTGGAACCCTTGTGCCAGTGTGACAGTTACACAGGTCTGGATGACCAGAGCCTTGTGTGCAAGGTACTTCCTTGAGTGCAGATTCCCAAGACTGCAGACAGAACCTATAAATTCTTTCTCTTTTGGTTTATTACATGGAAGGTCACTGATGTTTACACTGAGTTGCTTGGAGAAAATAAGAACAGCAGGAATGTTGTGAGCTGACATCAAATGTTATAATATGCTTTGTTCCTTGTGTTATGGATGGCTGTGATCAGAAAGTGATTGATGCTGTTATCTTACCTGGCAATGGAGCAGCAGTTTGGCATCCTTTGCAGCCTAACAAGACTTTCTTGAAAAGAAACAATTAATACACTATTTGATATGGAAAAGGATAGAGTAAAAGCAGAAGAGATTATAGAGGTCTCCTCATGAAATCATTCTTATTTCCAGTATAACACCTCTATTAAAAGTATTATGAGAAGGAGAACAAGTAAAAATAATTTTCAAAATAATCTAAATTATTGCATAGATTCTGAACTCCAGTGACTCCAGTGGTGAGCAAGATGACTCACAACATGATTCTTCACCATGCTGCCAGGGGCTAGAACCTGAAACCAGAAGAAGAGATCTTTGATGGAATTAGAAAAGATTGATATTTGAAAACTGAACCTAGTGGACCTGCATGAATTTTACTGTCTTTTGTAAGATGTTATTATGAGTTGTTATAAGAGTATTCACACTTCTCTGCTGGTTTAAGCCAAAGGTCTGTGTAAGCCTGTTACCCTTTTTTCATAACTAGCAAGGAGGAGTGTAAGAAGGAAGGCATATAGTGATGATTCTCTAAAATCTTGGATTACCTCCAGGCAATTTGTGCTTCCAGCAGTTCTGAACCAAAGATTATATGTCTCTACCCAGTGGATTTCCACGGGTTTTCCTTCCTTTAATTTCTTAGATATCTTTCTGAAGTCCTGTTAGTTTTTGATAACATCCTGTGATACAGAGTTTGGCACCTTCACTACACAGAACATAAAGAGGTATTTCCCATGTTTTAAACCCATGATTTAAACCACACTTCTATAGTGTAGCATCTCATTCCATTGAAAAGACACTGAACACTTCTGTTGGTTATGTTATAACCGTAAGACCTGGCATAAGACCTGTTCATAGAATCTTAGAAGGGTAGGGGTTGGAAGGGACCTTTAGAGATCATCTAGTCCAACCCCACTGCAGAAGCAGGTTCACCTAGAGCAGGTCACACAGGAATGTGCCTAGGCAGGTCTTGAAGAGCTCCAAGGAAGGAAACTTGATACTCTGCCTGGCCAGCCTGTGCCAGGGCTCTGTCACCCTCAAAGTAAAATGTTTTTTTATTATATTTAAATGGAATTTTTTGAGTTCCAGTTTCATCCCATTACCCCTTGTCCTGTTGCCTTTTTCCCCCCTTCCCTAGACTGAAAAGCTTGTCTCTTTGGTTATTCCTCAAACAAAACCAATTCAAAGCCTTTGATTGGACTTGTTCCTTGTCCCTCAGCCTTTCCAAATCCATGGTCCTCTTTTTCAGATATCCAGTCTGGAATTGAAAACAGCATTAAAGATTCAGATGCATCACATATTAATAAGAGGAATCATAATGTTTTCTGTGTTCTGTTTTCCCAATAACTCAGAGCACGCAACTTCCTTTTATGACCTTTACAGATCTCCATGCTCAAGTTCTCATGGAGCGACATTTCTCCAATCTGCTCAAAACCTACTGTCGTGTATATAAATTTGAGATTACAGTGCTTCATGTGTTTGATATTACATTTACCTGCAATGAATCTCATCTGCTACTTTTTCCGCACAGTCACTCAATATTGCAGGGTTATGACGCTTCTATTAATCAGTCTTAACCTACTAGCACTGAAATGCTAGTGTTATCAGCAGGCTTTGTCACTCACTTTACTGTTAATCCTTTTGTTCAAATATGCTCAGACAATTCTGACTGTGTTGCAGAGACACCTGAGAACTTCTGTCTCTCCTTTTCTCTCTGTTGTATGGACTAGTTACTCTATAAACCACTGTGACTCAGAAAATCAGCATGTAACATAGATAAAATACAGAGGTGGAATATTTGACTCCTAACTTGAAATGCAAACACTTTGTAGCAGGTTCTGTTTATACAGATGCATCTTGTGTGAGAATAAATTATCATAATCCAAATACTAGGGAGGAAAGACAATCTGGTAAATCTATTCCTTCATCCAGCAGTTTCCTTATACCTCTGAGGAGCTGGAATGAGTGAATTTATTTTCCTTTGAACCTTCAAAGGAAGCTGTTGCTTCCCAGTGTGCCAATTGTATCAGTTATTACTGAAGCACAGGCAAAACAGACTAGTACGTATCATGATAAGCTGCAGATGTGAAAGAGGTCTGATGAGGCACACATTATGCATGAAGTGGTCTCACATATTAAGAAGAGGGATTTTTTTCATTAATATGTTTGAGATCAGGAGTTAACCCTACAAATAAACCTATAGCTGCTCAATCTCTCAAATTTTCATCTGTTTGGGAAGCATTGATATCTTTTTATAAACAAATGACTGTTCTGTAGTATTCCAAGCTATCCTTGAGTGGAATACAGTATTGTGTAGCATATAACAGTAGGAATGGTTGGGGAAAATTGTACTTCAGCTTGGCTGTTATTTGAAGCCTGAATTCATGGACTTGATAGAGTGAACTTGACAAAAAGCATCTTATTTCTTCAGGGCATTTTTATAAGTATAGAGTTTGAAAGAACCTCATTCGGGTTACTTCAGTTCATCCAGGAAACATACATGAGCCTTAGTGTTTTTAAGTCAGACAGAAGAATTGTTTTATGTGACAATCAAAGAGCCTGTCTGACTCTTCCTGGGTTTCTTGAAGCCTTTGCATATGGCAGACAGGATCACAGGTGGGAGGAAAGATGAAAGCTTTCTCAGTACAAGCTCCTACATTATTTAATTCTAGCGTTGGTTTTATACTGGAGTGTACAATAGGCTGACATAGAAGTCACTGCACATATAAGTGAGAGATTATTGAGGACAAGAAGAACCGGGATGAAAATCGGGGGAAATTCAGAGCCAAAGGTCTGCTTGAATATATCTCTGAGGAGAGATGAAATAAGATGGAGTAGGAGCAAAGGCTGAAAAAAAGGCAGCAGGAGGACAGAGATGTGTTTTCTGTTTGCCTTTGAGAGGGTGATGGGGATGAGGAATACATCTGGCTGCTGCAAGGGGAGGTGGAGGCGAAGAAACTTGTGGAAATGCAAAGAGGCTGAGGGGAGAATCATGTTACTATTTAATTTCTCACTGTTATGATGGTAAATCTGAACAGGCAGTCTGTCCTTAGAGCAAAACTAATGTCTCATGATGCAGATTTACTCTGATGGTTGGTAACAAACACACACAGCTCAGAACAGAGAAGGCGATGTGCAGTGCCTTTGCTTTGAGTCAGGGCTATCTGTGAGGTAGCAACCAAGATGAAAGGGGAAGGAAGCATGTATTAAACTATTAATCAGCAAAAAAAGCAAGTAATCCTGGAGTTCCTGTTTACTGCTCAGAAAGTAGAGTATATAACGGCAAACTGGGGGAGAAAAACTAATGGAAGTCTTCCTATGACAGAGATAAGCTGTGTTCATGTGGTGTTGAAAGTCTAGGAGATGCTATGAGCATTGTATGAAAAGTCTTTACCCACTATGCATGCAGGATTCTGCCAGTAAACACAATACTTAGCAGCAAATACAGTGCTTCAAACTTTAATGGCATAATGATATTTCACAGTTAAATATGAGATTTTCCTTTGTCTTCACTGGCACAGTGTCTCTGATAGATGAGAAAATGGAAGATAGCAGAAAAGAGGAAGTAATATCTACTTTGATACCAATTGCCAACATTTTTCTTGCCTTTTATTCTCAGTGTCTCTACAACAAAATAAAAGCTTTTGTTGTCATATTTCAGTTTGGGGTTTTTTTTCAGGAACAATGCTATGCATTTTACATCTCACATCAACTTTTTCATTGATTAAGTTGTTTCTGACTGCTAGTCAGAAACTTTGCAGAGAATAAGATCTTTATCCTGTCATTTTATACTGCTACACTGCTCAGGGGATGAAGGATATCAATGTAACAGCTCAAGAGAGAGATAGAATTAATGTTCATTCCAAATGTTTGAGATGTTATGTGTTAATTTGAGACATATATCTTTTACACTTCTGTTTACAAGAAAATAATATTGAAAAAACAGAACTAAAAAATGCCGGGGAAAATAAAATGTGAAAATACTTGGAAGACTTTCAAATCCACAGATATATTGATGAGAATAGAAATAGGAATATTCTAACCCTTGTAATATGAAGTAGCTTTTGTACTGTTTATTATCTCTGAAAAATATTATAAAACTTGAAGACTTAACAGACTGGTGAAAGTCAAGTACTATTTTAGTTTTCAACAAGAATTTTTAAAACCTAAACAATAAAGTCAGGAAGAAAATTAAGCTTGATAGTTATTTCATAAATGTAATTACTCTTACTAATAAAGTTTTTATGGTACAAGAAGAATGTCTTGAATGTTTCAAAGGCATTACAGAAGCATTACTTCTATCACTAGTTGCCTCAGCCTTGGTCAGCAGTAAATCCATCTTTGAACTGAGTGACACTGGCCCTATCAGATACAAGGGAGACTTTCAGCAGCTTTTTAAAGAAGCCGTCATCATAGCCCCCCAATGCCAAAACCTGGTCACACAAACCCACTACAAAGGAAAATGTATTCTTTTACAGGAGAAGGCTTGGCCAGAGGGAAGATCTGTTTCCATCATTCCAGTACCATTTCAAGGATAATCCAATAGAAGATGAATAGAATACTGAGGAGCTTTCAGAATTGATACGTTGTGGAGCTGGATGCAAACTTCTGTATCATGCAAATGCCACAAATACCTGCATAGCAGTGGATTAAGTCTGGGGCTCACTTCTTATTTCACCAGCAAGCTGCTGTGTTTGAAAGCCACATGGTCCTTGAAGACAGTTGATTTCAGTTGTTGGAAATGTATTGATTTAAAAAAAAAAAAGTAAGGTTTTTGGTGTCAGCTTGGCAATGTCTCCACTTACTTTGGGGAAAAGAATGATTATTATAGCACTTCAGACAGCTTCTTACCTTATTTTCAGTTACTCTGACATGCACTCTCTCACTCCCGATCAATGTAAACACTAATGACTTCTTTGGGAGATGGACTTGGACTCATTTTTCTTGTGTTTCAGAAGGTTTCACTAGAAGTAACTGAGGAAGAAGGCAACGATCAATGTAAGAATAGTACTTCCCTCTCCTTCTTGAAAAAGAAACCTGTTTTCTGTCAGTGTTCAAGAGATATTTGGATACTGCCCCTAAGAACATATTTTAATGTGATCAGCCTTGAATCAGTCATGCTAGGTCAGGTTGGACTAGATGATTGTTGCAAGTCCCTTCTGACTGAAACAGCAGTAGCTTTCTCTTCCTCTTAGTGTTATTATAATAGTTTCCCATTCCTATTGCAAGTAGCAGGTTTTTTAATTTAAATTACATGAATTAGCATACAACTCTATGACAACTCCAAACAAAATCTGGATTTATCCAGTGATGAGACTACGGTTTGCTCTTGTTTATACTCCATTCCTTCTGCCTGCCTCCAAGGTATAGCAGATAGTCAACTTTTTGAAACAGTGCTGTTTGACCCAGGTGGATTGTTACAACCAACTTCCTTTGGGTGGCTAGAGCAAAGGATTCTTGCTTGTTGGTTTCCCCTTTTGGTTTTGATTTATTGTTGTTTGCAAAACGTGGTGTCAGAACATAGGTCAATTCAAGATGTAGTTCCTGAAGCTGTTCTCTCTCTCAGTCTGCCAACCAAGCTACTTCTTGAATTTCTGAGCCTAAGCCTATTGTAAATAAGGTCATATATGTGCTGAATTGATTGTAATTTTTGTATTGGAAGAAAATCTGATACAGAGTAATTTGTATGTGGCTTCTCCTTTACCTGAGGAGACCTCTGCAGGCAGAGAACATTTAGAGTGTTCTGTGGACAAACATAAATATTCAAATCCATAAGCAGGATTAAGTATTAAACAGCAGATGTGTTAAAGGAATTCCTGATTTTATACTAATGTAATCTGACTCTGTTACAAATAATGAACAACTTTATGTATTATCCTCATTATATTGTATATAGTTCTGCTACTCATTGTCAGACAGTTCATAGAGTCATAGAATGGTAGGGGTTGGAAGGGACCTTTAGAGATCATCTAGTCCAACCACTCTGCAGAAGCAGGGCCACCCAGATCAGGTCACACAGGAATGTGTCCAGGCGGGTCTTGAAGATCTCCAAGGAAGGAGACCCCATACTGTCCCTGAACAGCTTGTGCTAGGGCTTCCTCACCTGAACAGTTTTTCTTATGTTTTCACCAGAACAGGTTTTTCTTATGTTTAAAAGGAACTTTTTTGAGTTCCAGCTTCATCCCATTACCCCTTGTCCCAGCCTCCTGACACTCACTATTTAGATTTTTTAAAATATTCATGAGATCCTCCCTCAGTCTCCTCTTCTCCAGACTGAACAATCTCAGTTCCTGCAGCCTTTCCTCATAAAGACAATGCTCCAGTCACCTGATCATCTTGGTGGCTCTGTGTTGGTCTCTCTCCAGCCCTCTTGAGCTGGGGAGCCCAGAACTGGACACAGGACTCCAGATGAGGCCTCACCAGGGCAGGGTAGAGAGAGAGAAGAACCTCCTTCGACCTGTGGCCACACTCTGGATGCATCCCAGAATGGCATTGGCCAGTTGTGTGATGAAAAGTGGTATTGTGTTGTCTTTTTTGTAAGATTAGTTGAGATAACTAGTGGAGCCTTTTCTCTAAATTCCCTTAATCTGAGGTTTATATCTCAGTACTTTGGTCACTTTAGTTGTATATCAAAGCTTTCCATAGAATAGGAACACATCAATCTTCCTTACAGGTTACAGCCAAGAGGAAAGTGTAGGGCTATGTAACTTAAAGCAACCTTTGAGAGCTGAAGCTGTGGCCTTCAGGTTAAGATACTTCTCTTGTTGAATCTTTCAACTCTGTGTAGAAACTGATAGGCATCTATTAATGGAATATACTGTACTATATTGACACAAGATTTCTTTATGTAAAACATGTCTATTGTTAGGGAAGAAAACCTACTGTTTAGAATGTATTTATCATTATCTATGATGTTCTGTGCCAATTCTACTATTTACTTTGGTGCACAATACTAAGTTCAGCTGTAATAATCTGTTTCATATTCTTAGAATGTGAGACATTCTTCCTCACAGCATACTTATTCATCTGGGCTTTTAGAGTAGTGATGACTTCTATATTTGAATAAAGGTTAATCTTCTGTTGCAATCTATTTTTGCCTGCTCTCCTTTAACTAAAAACTATTCAGAATTTTCTCTACTCTGCAGCTCTTGGAATATTTTCACGTATATAAGTAAAAATTTCAGTTGAGAGCAGATGGCTTTTTTTTTTTTAACAAAAAAGAAATTCTCTCTCCACCCTATTGAAATTGCAAAGGTATTCAAAGATTTCTTGGCCTGTTTCTATGCAAATATTTCCTGTTGATAAAGTGTTTGTTGAACGATCTTATCCACCAAAGCAAATATACAGAAAATGTCCGTATGTTCAATGTTGTAAATGGAGGCAGAATGGTGAAGAACTCATATATGCCCTACATATTGAATGTAACTCATCCACACATCACCTGGGGTTTCTTCAGACTTGGCTCACTCCCAGTCTTTCTTAACAAGAATTTGTTTGGCATGTCCATTCATCTTGATGTGCTTTTCAGTAGGCAGGCTGCACAGGGTTTGAAAGGCTGTACTAATCTCTGTTAGAGTTGTTTTGACATTCCAGTCAAGGAGTACAAATGGTATTACTGTCACATTCTGTCTTGCTAAACAGTTTTTCCTGTTAAGTTCTGGCCAATCTTTTTTAACTCGTGCTTTATGAAGTAAATTGTGGTGGTTTTCCTTGTGTAGTCTTTACATGTCTTTTGTGTGATGAAATGGTAGTCTATGACAGTAGAAGCTATGGCCCTTTTAAATGGGATTGTATGGAAGTTGGAAGTTGTGCCCTACTTACTACTGTGCTGTTTTCTTGGGCATCTCAAGGGTTAGATAGCAAAACATAGGACAGCTTGAATGCCTAGTCTGACAGGCATTGAGATTGGATTTGCTAGTGGGTAATTGCTGTGCCCCAGATTTGTGGGATCATCTACTTATGGACAAATTGTACTGCACCTGCTTTCAGCTCTGTGCCAGTTCTTGGGGTCTTGTCATAGTTGTGCCTTTTGCATCTGATTAAAAACTGCTGCAGATTGTTGCAGTTGCACAAGGTGATGCTAGTGGTGCATGTCTAGACTGTTGGTATGTGGCTGCCTCCATGATCTTGAGGCAGCCTCCAGTAAACTGACAGTGTATGTTAGATTCTGTGTGCTGGAGAACATCTGCTCTGAGTGAACTGCACGGTGCCAAGTGGCAGGGCAGAGTCCTTGAAGTGATAGGAGTGTCCGGCATCAGGATATAGGTCTCTTGTGAGGTACATTTTTTGTGGGATATAGGTGGAGTAGTCGTGGGGAACTGCTTTCAAGGCCTTCTTTCAAGGGAACTGCTTTCATTACAGGTGCTGGAATGTCTTCTGAGTGTTTCTCATGTTTGAAGACTCCCTGATACATGACATCTGTGAAAAGAAGGATTGAGACTATAGGATGGCTGGCAGATAGTGTGCTTCAGTGGAGTGGGAAAACGTGGTATAACCCAGCAGGGCAGTGTAGCCACAGGATATGAGAACAACAGACCTCACCTCTATACTAGTGCAAACTCTGGACAGCAACAAAGCAGAATTCTTTGAAAATTGTTGTGGCCTGTGTCTATAACATCTTTAATTGTTAATAGCACTTCATGCTTAATAGCTGCCAAGTGTCAAACCCAGTTGTTTTTTTTCATAGCTACTGGACACTTAAGTAGTACGAAGATAAATGCTGAAAATATTTTGGAGTAGGCCACTTGTTTGCACAATGGAGAATCTGTGATGATTTAAGATTTTGTTTTCTGGTATTTTTCTCTTGCTTTTTCTTAGAGCCAGAGCTCTGTAAAAAGATACAGTGCTGCCACAGCAACAAAGCAATATTTGTATGTTTTAGAGTTATTCTTGGAAGCACATCTTTTGATTTTTAGAGGTGAAGAGTGGTAAGTGCTCAATATCTTCAAAATAAATCTGGATGATTTGGATGTCAGCAGAAAGGGCTGTGTTTTTTCAATGTATCAAAGTATAGTAAATTCACTGGATTTTTCAAAATAATGTACATGTAAAAGTCTATTCTGGAAGAAGAATCTTGTAGGAATCTTCATCTGTTGTTTCACTGAGTTGCACATCAAAATTCCCTTCTATGCAGGAGAAATTCCCCCTTTCTTGTCTGTCTCTTGACTACTTCTGCTCTTATAGAGTGAATTGCCCAAATTTGAAGGAGGAATGGAGTCCTCTAAGAAAAATGAAGTTTCTTGCAAGCCCTATGAAATCTTAGTGAGAAAGGAGACCCAAAGTAAAGCCCTCCTTAGGGGAAAGACCGATATGTCACAGTCTCTTTGGTCTGCTGGCTTGGAAACATAGTCCAGCAAGACACTTTGTAGTATGTAACCCAAGGTGGTTGTGAAACATACTCCTCCTCCAGTTGGCAATGGTGTGTCACGTCAAGGGATTCAGGGAGTTTCAGAAAAGCACTAAGAAGTATAAACAGCTGATACTTTGAAGTAGATGTGAGGTGAGAGAAGTGGAGGAACTGGTGATACAGTATGTTGTCTGTAAGGAAAGAGGACTTGTTCCTTTGCCCCTTGTAGAAACCTGTAACCATGAATCACAAAACTTCCTCTGACATCAGGTAAGCCAAATTCTATGCAAATGCTTCTTCTGTGAATAAGAAAAAGAGAACCTATTGTATTTTTAAAAGATCATTTCTGATGAGTACTTAAGGTGAGATTTTGTATGTTTCTATGAAATTACAGCCTTTAAGGTGTGTATTGCTAGTGTGGAAACATGACTATAACTCAACTGAAATAAAAACTGTGTTTGAAGAGCTGAGAGTTTTATTAGAAAACTAATCTTCACTTGTAAAGCAAGTTGACAAGGAAATCAGGCAAATTTTGAACGTCAGACCCTACAATATTATATTTAGATTATATCTAAGATTAGGATTTAGAAATGTAAATGTAGTATGAAATTTTTTTCTTACCTACATCTCTTTCTTCTCTTTCAGTGTTTGAACTGTTAGAAGCCTCTAAAGGTTGCAAACCAGCTTGTTTAAAGAGCTGAACTTCTGGGCATACTGCAGGGAAAGATTACAATCCCAAAAGGAACTAAGCAAAATGAAGTCTCTCAAGAATAATAAAATTAATAGTTAAAATAGACGTGTGGCTGGAAAGGGATGTTTTAACAACATGTCATCAAGTCTAGCAACCAGAAAGTTTTATTTTGCTTCTTTTCATCTCTACAGAGAATTTACCCTTCCACTTTGATTCACTTCTATGATTCTTCTAGTCTCAAACTTAAATTCTTCATTTTTGTGTAATAGACTCTTGTAAAAACTTTGATTTTATCTTATGCCAGATCATTTCTATAATATGAAGGCAAACAATTTTAAATAGTGTAGAACACCACCTACCTTTTGTGATTAGCCTTTATGGTGTTTTGGGAGTTTAAAGTTTTGTAAACTTGTAACAACAGAACTTGACTTTAAGTAAATGCACTCACAAATAGAGATTTGATAAAGAAAATAAATTATTTGACTAGGATAATACTGCACACTGTTTTGCAAGACTGTTTTTCCAAAAAATATGATGAGAAACTAAAAATTATAGCCTCCAGCTTTGTCTGCTCCCCTTGAAAAGATGTATATGGTTGTGGTTCACTCAGCTGCAGATAGTTCTTTATATGATTAATAAACTGAAGTGTTTCCAAAACTGGTTCAAAAAACAAGCAAGCAAAAGAAAACCCCATACAAACCAAGATATTTGTGATCACTTGCCAGGAAACCATTTGTAGTCTTGTTTTTCTTTCTATTGTGATTTCTGCAAATATTTTGATTATTGCAGTGCTTGGGTACTAGTTTTCTAAATGTAAATGTTATGCATTAATTAAACTTTTCTCCCAAAACACACAGATTAAGCATTTCAATGTGCTTTTCTAATTGCATTTGAAAAATCAAGCTGTAAAAATGCTTGGAGTCAGTTCCATGCATACATACATGCAACTCTCATTAATGTCAGTGAGAGTTTGGTGCAGAGAGACTGAAAACCAATAAAATACGTGTAGGTGTTTAAACTTTTCTCTATATTGGTTAGTGGAGAAATGCCTAAAGAATAGGGTCTGGGCTAAATCCGAGCCAAAATAATAATAACTCACAGCACTCATCTTGTGTGGTATCCATCCTGCTTCACTTCAAACATCTTCAGCAGAGTCGGAATTAGTGGCTTTAATTTCCTGTTGTTAGTGGAAAGAAATAGATATTTTTACTTGTTGATTTTTTGAAACTGTAAGCTGAAGTACTTAAGAGTATTCAGTCCTTAAAACTACTTGCTTATCTACCTTGACTGTAAAGTTAGCCTTCATATTGTATCAAATGAAAAACTTGTTTATTATGGCTTCCTTGGTCTCCTAGGGATTGGCTGTACTGTACTATTTGTGTTTCTAGCTGAAGACAGTAGAGTTTGAGATTGCAGGTTACTTCTCGTTGACTAGACCTTAATACAAGTTACCAGTTGGATATTGAAGGAAACTGACTGAGAAGCTGTGTGATGAGCAGTTTGACTGCTGCTCAGGCATCTTGATGCTACAGTGAAAAAGATGATTGTAAAAACATGGATTTATCATTAATGACATGGCTTAACTGGCTTTTGCAGAAATATTGGTACATTTGTGAAGTTATATGGACTGAAGCTGACCTGTGCATTTGCGTATTGTGGCACTTGAACTGAATACACGTTGGTACCAGAGTTTCAGGTGGAGGTCTCGGGTCCCTATTGATTAGTGTTGTTCAGGTTTTGTTTATCCTGTGGTAACAGTAACTGCTACTCTCAACACCACAAATGCTGAAGAAGTAACAGTATAACATGATTTGAGCACGATTGCAACTTTGGGCAAATGACCTGGCCTGCCTCCCAGTCATTACTGACTACTTGAATTGTGACTCAATTTACCTGAGTGTTGTTCAATGTCTCCTTGTTACATTTGTAAGGAGATAGGTTAAGTACTGACTATGCATTTCAGTAGGGGAAAGAAATGATCTCATTACATTCAGCAGCTGCAATTCGGACTCTCGGAGGCTAAGTGGTGCTTCATCTCTGTTTTAAGTGAGATTTGAGAGTCTCAGATCTTTGCTAGGTCTGTGCTGGTGGTACACCACCATCTTGTGAATGCAGTGGGGCACAGACTAGATTTTCAGTAATATCTCTTCCAGTGGAGTCCGAATCCTCACTAGATTCTTTGTAATAACAAGTAATAAAGCTTATTAGACAGGGTTAGGTTTGTAAATCCAAAATCAGGAGTGTTTTCTATCAGAGTAAGACTTGCTGCAAACACTAATCTGAGTGGACTAACTCAAGTCACACAAGGAGCCTGTAAAATGGTTGAGACATGAAATAAGAATTTCGGTTACAGAAAGTTGTTCCAAGGTATTTAGAATTTGTCAAGCAAGAAAATTACCAGCTTAGGCAAAACCTAATGAAAGTTAGATTGTTTACAAAGAGTCTAGGATACTATCTATCTTTCTTAGGTTTGGTTTTGTAAGTGAAAGTATGAGTCTGCAGAAGATGACACACAAAGCTCTTCAACAAACAAATGCAGTATACATCCCAGCATCTTATAAAAAGGTATGTAGAGTGCAAAAGACTATGTAAAATTCTTTACAACATTGTGTTATAAGAACTTCCAAAAGTACAGGCAAAGAGAATTAGGCTAGCATCAGTACAAGGCTGGAAGGAAGAAGCTATCTGTTGAATACTCTGGGATACTTTTTGTTGTTATTGCTATTATTATTGTTATTATTATTTTATGTTGGACACTGCTGCCATCTATAAGGCTTCTGCAGCAATGGCATTATTAGCATGGGGAAAGGGATAGTGGGAATGGAAGATACGTTTCTCAAACTTGGGGCTGGTAAGGTTAATTTCAGAGAAGCCAGGGATATTTTCAGCAGAACAGAAGACAATGGTTGAAAGTATGAGCTCCTTCAATAAAATTTTCTTAAGTGAAGACTAAGACTAACAGTTGGGTCTGTTAAGTTTGTTTCATAAATGAAGTAGGACAATGAGCAAAATAGATATTACGTCATGTTAGTGCAACAGGAAAGAAAGAAAGTATTTGCAAAAAAAAAAAAAAAAACCAAAAAAAAAAAAAAAAGGAAAAAATACATAAGTCCCTTATTACAGTCTACCGGGGAAGGAATCTTGAAGGATGTTGCTGAAGACAGAAAATTTTACATCAAGGAATTTCATAAGTAGTCTCAGAAAAGTAAAACAAGCAGTAGCTTTGGTTCAGTATCTGGATACTAGTCTGTGTTCAGTAGCTGGGCAGTAGCTTTTGTTCAGTAGCTGAGGTGGAGTGTTAATGATGTCTACTTGGATTTGTTCAGTAGTGGTCTATGCCTTCAAATTATGTCAGTTATGTTATGATGGTAATCTAGAAAACGCTTGTGTCTGGGCAGATTAGGCTTTGATTTGGAGATAGGAGCAGTAACCCATAAATTTACAGATGACTCCAATTTGTGCAGGGAAGAACTACAGTTTCTGAGCAAGAGGGAAAGTGAAACAAAAGCTGAAAAGCTCTGAAATGTGAATTACAAGCTAGTAAGAGGGGTTACTGTGACAGAAAAATTGCAGATAGTTTCATATGAATGAGCTTATTCAGTAGTCAAGAAGGTGGCCAAAAAGTACTTGACTTGTTAGATTGGATAGCACTTACTAGTGCAGATTTCAGTCCTGCTATGTGATGGTATCTGTAAACATTGAGTATTATAATAGTTTTCTATGAAACTGTGAATCTTTATTCAAGAAACCTCAGTCCTGAGGGCAAAAGAATCCCAAATCTGCCCAAAGCACAGTTTAACAGGTGCTGGGATATATTCAGGGAAAGTATTAGCTATGCCTCATGGTTCACTGACATCCAATATTGGCCCCTAACTTAGCGCTACATTAATCCCAGCAGAATATCAGTATAGCCTGGAATAATGTGATTGCCACTAACAGCAATACTTGTGTCTTATGTCTGCTGCAGGACATTCTAGAGGAACAGATTAAATCCAGTTTTGCTACCTAATTTAGTTGATGTATTGGAGGCAAATATTTTGGATGCTTTGTTATGAATTATGGTTGTGGCTCATCTAAAAGAGGATGTGAAGAATAGTACCTGAAAAGCCTTTTACATAACTGTTCTTTTGAATGGTGCTGGAATGCAGTCTAATTATAATGATATAAAAATGGACACTTGGGCAGTAGTAGTCTGTGTAAGAAGATAGTCTGTTCACTGAAGAGCCTCAGGCTGATATGCTCTACACAGTGTCTGGGCTAGGTTTAGGGTAAGAGGCAGTAGATGGTTCTGAAAGTTAGCTTCCATCATGACAGTTTCTCAGTTGTTCCTTTAGACTTTGAAATGCGGGGTCTGAAATCTGCACAACACAGCTTTATTGTTTAATCAAATAAAGCTATTGTCTCATAAATGAAAAATGTAATTGCTAATCTTTTTCTATCTTGGAAAAACAAACAGACAGTATTATTTCAGGAAGTTATGGTAAGGATTTTTCATTAAAGAGAATGTTAAGAAAAAGAAAATATCATGTAATACCTATGACATCACAACCCCTGCCCCTGAAGTTCTTATGCTTGTTTTGAGCTCCACCTTGATGACACTCAGAAGAGAATACAGAAAGATTAAAGTATACAGTCATAGAACAGTGTGACTTTCACACTTTTGTACATGAAGCTGGCACAAAATCTGAGTATTTCCAGTTCCATGTTAAAAAATATTTTTAAATCTCAAGTGGACAGAAGCACCATTTAACTCTGTGTTGGCCCTTGCTGAGCTGCAAATACTGTTGGTACAATAAACTGCTACTGCCCTCTCCATTTTTTACTTTTCACAAATGGAAGATAATATATATGATGGAATTAGGAATCTGTTAAATTGTTGCCTTTCAAATTTATTTAATTATTCAGTTTTGCTATGTTAGTATTTCATGCTGATATGTTCAGTAGTAGTGGGCACATTCCCTATAACTCATTAATGTTTAATCTAACTGTAACTGGATATAGAACTGACATTCACTTGCTAGGACCAATTTAAATTATCTAGAGCCCTATTGTTTATTTTATTACAAAGAAGTAAAATAATATTTAAAAACTTCATATATCAATGAAATTTACTGTTGTTTGAATTAAAGTCTAAGAAATATAATGCTTATTTAAATGCAACACTGTCGATTGGGGAAAAAAATCAGACACAGCCTAATGTTTTCATATTCTTTCAATGTAGTTAATTTAATGCCTAATAAAATTATATGTTTTTCTGATTTTTACAAATGACAATTTATGACTTAGGCCTTATGTCTGTTCACTGAATTGAAGTAAGCCCTGAAATAGATCCTGGAAGTAAAATATGAGGTTTTCTATAATTTCAAAATGCTTTAAAACACAAATTATTTGTTTATTTTCTGAGCAATTAGTTTGCTGAGGCAGCTTTCTATATACAAATTCAGTAAAACACTGTGATGTGATGTGATAAACACTGGGAAAGTGAGATAAGGCATTTGGGAGAGCTGAAAGTATTCAGAAAACTCAAATTTTCACTTTGTATTACCAAATTTCCATCACAGAATTCTGAGGAAAGTGTGAGAATTGTGATGCCTGATTTAATAGTGAAAACAAAACTCATAAACACAAGTTAGCAGGTCAAACTGTATTTGTAGTGTGAGAATTTTTGGTGATCTCCACTTAGGGTTAAACAAAACCTCCTAAACAGCACAGCTAAACTGGCAGTTGTTTGTTTAGCCAAATGGCAATTCTTTGGAAAGCAAACTATTGTAAATTCGGTGCCTTTCAGATCCTGGGTCAAGTTCTGCAGTAATGTTGAAGTAATCGTCTGAGTTTAGGTGCTGAAGATGCAAATAGATATAACAGCTATGCTAGTGGGCATGTGGAAAGAGGGAAGGCACTCTGTAAAGTGAAATACATGAAGTACATGTTCTTTTTATGCTTAGTCTGGGATAAATCTGCCTCTGTTGGATTTCAAAGTACTTAAAGCCAGGCAGAAGTTACTTCAAACAGTCAGTATGAACTGACTTGTTTATGAATGCTATGTGTTATCGTGTTGAAAATACTTGAGGATCCTTTAGGCTCAACAGAGATAAAGATGGACGAGGACTTGCTAGTGTGATGGCTGACAGATACCTGGGATGGATTAAAACCTCTGTTTATCCTGCTTTAAATGACTGAATTCAAAAAACAAACCACTGCCTGGGTAAAGGCTTTGCCTCATAAGAAAGTATCATGAGCGTTATACAACAGAACCAAGTGCACACTGGATACGTAGCCAGACTAGCTTGGATAAATACATGGTTCCACGTATCAATTAATATGAACATCTCGTTCAGTCCATGATATATATGTTTTCTAGAGCACTACAAATGAGATAATACAGTACTGCTTTGAACATAGTGACAGGAAAGGTTGGGGGGGTGTGGGGGAGGGGGAAGTGTGTGTGAAATGTAGGTATAGGAAGAATTTTTTTACTTTTGTTTTCTCCCTTCACTGAACTTGTGGATTGATCACCAGTTCTGTTTCCTCCTCAGTTATTTAATGGTCACTTTTGAAATTGGAAAGGTCAGAGGGGCTGCTGTGGGATTAAGGAACGTTCACATTATGTACACCAATTTTAGGAACAATTTTAAGCAGAGTAATGTGCTGCTTATTCTGCTTCTCCTAAATGTCATTTTAAAATTCTTTTGCCTATAGTTTAACAGCAACTGCATTCTTATTTGATAGTGGAATTAAGGACTATCTCACAAAAATGTATCTATCTTTGCCTCTCTTCTAGTTTCAGTTTCCTGAGAAACTTTCCTGATAATCATTGATCAAGAGAATAACATTTGCCCTTAATAAAAATAGATTAATTGCACAGTTCTGTTTACATCTCTTCCAAAGGTTTCATTTACTCTTTCCTGCAGAAACAAAAGGATTTCTTTTTTTTACTGAAGATAAGGTGACAAAATGGCTTGCCATAAATGAACAGCTTTAAATGCCCTTTATTTTTAAACTTATACGGCAAAAGAGAGATGAATCCATTTAATCTTTCAGCAATTAAAAATGAATGTTAAATTAATTAGGAACATTTCTCAAATGAATTACTGTGAAATTGAAATAATGATCTGTGCTAAAGTATTCCTTTTAAAATTTATGTCTCTCTGATTACCTAATATTAATGTATTTTTAATAGACTGCATTCTAAAAAAAAAGGCAAGCATGTAATTTCTAGAAGAATTGAAACGTTTTTAAAACCACTATTTTTTAATAATTCCACTGGCTTCATCACTCAAATATACTAGAAACAGATTTGACATAGTGCCTGCAACAATGAGTGTGCATGGTATTTCCCAAGAAATATATTTTGAACTTGAACAATAGAATAGATGCTTACTGAATTTAGCTCTAAAATAGTTATTTGATCCTCTGTTTAACAAGATTTTTACCCAAGTGCCTGACTTCAGGTACATAAATTCCTATATAGGAAAGTATTTTAGCATTTTAAATCTTATACTGAATAGAAATGAACAGCATACAGTTTTCTTATGTTCCTGATGCTTCTAGCTTCTGTGTCAGGCCCTTGGAGCATGTGCACGAACACATAAGGCTTTCTGGACTAAAAGACATAACTCTTCCGTGTTGATTTCACTTGTGTTTTTTAAATTGCTAAACTTTCTGAATGGCCATCTCAGTAGAAGTTCTCTTGATTTTCAGAAGAACAAGACTGTGTTGAAAGATTAATGATTGTATATGGCCTATTCTGTTGCATGAGAGGGTATTCACAACATCGGTTCCCTGTTTGCTGAATAACATAGCTTGTATATATTTTGCACAAGGCTAAAACGTAAAATTAATTACTTGAAACTCAATATGACTTCCCATTTCTGCAGTACGGGGTTTCTAATGGTTTGTGGGGTGCATTGTGTGTTATCTGCCCTTGTTTCAGTCACTAGGTTCTGGTCAGTTCTGAAGACTGTATTTAACAGGAGTTGGCAGCTGTTAATTTCACAGGCATTTTAGGAAGATGTACGCTACAAGGAAGTGTGAAATGGGCATGTAATTTCACTAAATTGAATACTGTTGAGTGTTTTGGTATCCATTAAGTTCAACTCCATATGGTAATAATATATTAGCTTGAATAAATCTCTTGTCTAAATCCTTATTATTAAGAAAATGTATGATAAAAATAGTGTGAGAAACATACTAATTAGGGAATTTGTGCACACATTTGAGAAAATGAGAAATATATCCATTTAATGTATTGTGACCTTTAAAAAGTACAGAATACTGCTTGAAGCAGAAACTGCCGTTCCACTGTACCTTTTATTCAACATTTTTTTAAAGTTCTGGTAGAATGTTATATGAGGGGACACTCCAAAGGTCACTTAATCTGATGTGTATCTGAGTGGCCCAGAGCAGGAGTTTAGGGAGAGAGGCTGAAAGGCCAGGTGAGGAGTGATAGGCTGTGCCCAGGTTCTGGCAGTTAATGCCCTTGGCATGTCAGCTGTCATGAGTAGCAGCTGTGGATGGATCTCTCCAGTGCCTAATTCATTGTGAACTCATTTGTGTTTCTAGCCTCCCCAATACCCTGTGATGAAGACTTTTATGATTTTAATTGCATGGTATGAACAAGTAGATTATTTTATTTTTGCTCCCACTAACTACTCTGGCTGTCTCTTAGCTCTTATGTCTTGAGAAATAGTCAATAATGGTTTCCTACTCCCCTTTTGTCCACCACCATAATTTTCTTGACCTTTATAATATTCATTATTGTCTTCCTTTGTGCTGCTGGGTCACAATTTAAGGAGTTGCTCTTAGACTAGCTATTATCCCGTATCTATATTCATCCAGAACAGTCTTTTCTACATTTTCTCATACTTTCTGCAGTCTTTTATGTTAAGAAAGACTAGAAAGCAATAATACTGACTTAATATCTCTACTGCAGTGCCCAAAGGGATGGCTTTTTCAAAGTTTTCCTCCCTGGAACTGACACAATTTTGTTCAGGCAAACTGCAAGCTGGCTGCTAAAGGAGCCATGTCAACAAAACAACTTGCGAATTTAGATCAATATTACTGACTGGCTTCAACTGTCAAAAAGAAAAGTCTTTCTTAGGCTAAACTAAATCCAATGTTGTTTTAAGTGGATTTTAATTGGTGCCCAACACCTTTTGAATTTGTGGGAAGGCGATGTTGCAGCAACAAAGCATAGACAGTCTCTTGCTCACTGCCCCTGATCCAACCACATCCTCCTTAGGAGGCCCCAGCGAGATGGGAGGAAAAAAATCAACCAAGGACCTTGTGGATTGAGATAAGGGCAGGGAGAGCTCACTATGACTCTGGGCAAAACAGACTCCACTACTTGACATAGAGAAGAAAGTAAGGAAAGTTTATTCTACTACCTATGAAAAACAGAACAGAACAAAAACCAAAAACAGAGCAGGATGATGAGAGAAAAAGAAAATAACCAGCACTTTAAGATCTCCTTCTCCCATCCCTCCTTTCTTCCCAGGTCCAGCTCACTGCTCCCAATATCTCTACCTCTTCCTCCCTCAAAGCCTCAGGGGGCAGGGAATGGGGGATGTGGTCAGTCTCTGAGAGATGGCCTCTGCTTCTTCTCTCTTCTCAGATGAGGACAACTCCTGGCATTCTTGCCCCTGCTCCAACATGGAGTTCATCCCCCAGGACAGAGTCCTTAACAAACTTCTCTAGTGAGGGTTCTTCCCAACAGCTATGGCTTCTGCTCAAAAAATCCTCCAGAGTAGGACTCCTCTGTGGCCAGCAGCATTCTCAGCACCTCCTGCTGCAACACCTCCCTCCCACAAATTCATGGCCTCCTCTGGGCATAGTCACTGACCCTGGTGTGGGGTCTTCTATGAACTGCCAACAAATCTCTGCTTCACCAGTCCACTCCACAGGATGCAGTGGGGGGTCTCTGCTCCAGCACACCTCTTCCTCTCTTCCCTCACTGACCTTGGGATCCATGTTTACTTCTTACTGTTCTCACTCCTTGCACAGCCACCATCTGGAAAAGAAGGACAGCAGAAAGACACAGGAAGAACCTTCCTCTTCCAGCTTCTTCTTAAAAAGTGATTGTGGAGGTGTCTAATTGGCTCAGCTCCAGCAGTGGGTCTGGCTCAGAGCTGGGGAGAGTTATGGGCAACTTCTTACAGGAACTATCTTTACAGCCCCATCCCCCTTACCAGAAACATATCCACACAAAACCATGGCAGTTTGTTTTTCCTTTGCTTGTAAGAAACCTGGGTGTAAAGGAGGAACCACTAGAGTCATGAAGAGATACCTAGTATTGACAATAAACAGTTTTATGAGAATAATATTGGTGAAGGGCCACTCATTTGCTAAAGCTCAGAGACAGAATAGCAAAAGTATTATTTAAATACAAATGACAGCTATTTCTCTGCTTTGAAGGAAATGTCTGAAGTAGTTACATGATTTCTATTATATTTGTGAGGAAAAAGCAGAGGGAAGTGGTTTCCAATTCTTGATGATATTTAACGAAGATTTTCAGACCTGATTTTTCTTTGTTTCAGAAAATAATTCCTTTTTTTTCCACCTTCATTCTGAATAATGCTATCTGATTGCAAAGCCAGTTTTCAGTTAGCAAGACACTATGAATCTGAAAAGATATGAAGACGGTCAGTATATTTAGTTGTTCCACTCCTTTGAACCACTCTGAATTAATTCAAAGATTTTCTAGGATGGTAATCACAGCTGCAGGTGAGTTGCTATTCCATGTGTGAATGGTACAGGCAATCTCAGGGCAGCTGTAGAATGCTGCTTATCCCTTGGCAACATTGCTATTGACAGCAGCTCTGAGTTTTATTGAAATAATGCTTGTGTTTTCCATAGCGATGTCTTTAAAATGATACTGCAGGAAATACATCCTGATGATCAACATTACTTTCTCTTACAAAAATTCCACTGAGATTAATCCATTCCATGCTTTGTCAACTTTTTTTTTTTAACTAAATCCCCATATTAACCTGAAATGATTAAGGTTTTTGTTGTTTTTTTTTTTATTATTATTTTTGTAGGAGTTAATCCTGTTTGGTTTTTGATAATCCCATGTTGGGGCACAAAGTGCAATGCAGTAAATGCTTGTAGGAAAGTGGCCTGAAACAATTACATTTGATATCTGTGATTATGTGCAATATACTGTTTAAAATGTGAAATCTTTAGTGTTGAACAGCTCCAGTAACAACAGTTTACAGTTCTGAAATTGGATTTTCTAGAAAATAACCACATAAAAGCTTATTTCAAAATCATCCTTCCTCCTAAAAAGGAAGGGAAAAAGGCAATTTCTCCCCTTTCTGTATTTCAAAACAAATGCTAAGTCACAAAGAACTTAATTAGCAGCAGTACACGTGAGACATGGACCATTGACCCAATTTCCATAATTTCCAGACAGCATTTGCTGTATGTACAGAGGTAATATCACACTGTTTAGTGGAACAGGATCAGAAAACAAGGCAAGTTGTTTTCTCCTTTTCTTGCACCCATAGGGCCCAGTGATCTTTCTCTAAGCTCAATAATATATATTTTTAAAAAACTCACATTTTTTTAAAATTCATTTCCTGTGTTACCTCCAGAAAGAAGTGGTGTAAATAAATTACCATTTGTTAAAAAAAGAAAACATTAATTTGCTAGGATTGCTCTGTGCTTCTTACTGTCAGAGAAACAGTGCAAGATTATTGTCACATTGTCACTCTGACACAACCTTTTGTGCAATTCATGGGCAAACACGTGACTATGCAAGTTATTTAAGAAGTTATAAGTGACCTTTAGGTTGTGGTGGTCAGATTTTGAAACTCTTGGTACATACACAAGGGGTTTTTTTGTTAAGCAGCTCAGTGTTAAATGCTGTCAAGAGCATGAAGTCAGTTCAGGTGGAAAAGATTTCTTAGGCCAGTGTAGACTCTATGAGACCTTTTAAAGTCTCCTTATTTAGATTAAAAACATTTTGAGATTACTGATATCTCATATTGCTAAAAATTTACTAACAGCTGCTGTAATCTTTCATTCTAATGACACATAATCAATTTTTGCTCTAATACAGAAGTGCAGAATTACCCAGGTGTAAATGCTTGTTATTTTTAAACAACTCAATGTCATATCAAACTTATGTGTTTTCTTGCTTATTTAACACACATTTTCACTTCACAGACTGCTGATCCTTCAACATTTGCTCATCCTACTGTCTTCTGGCTAGTGATTTTGTAAGAGGAAATAATTGAGAACCATATTCCCTTTGTTTTTTCTTGACTTAGGTGATTTCAGCTAACGTTTTTGTCCTAATGATCATTCTTCTACTGTAACTTTCCTCTGTAATGTTGCTGTATCTGTCATACATTCTGATAATATTTAAAGCCTGATAGGCATTTGCTTGCTGAACTTGTCTTCTTTTTCAGTAAAAGATGAGCTTTCCTCTCTTCTCTCTGCGTTCTGATGATTTATGATTCTCAAATAATTTTTGTGGATGCTTTGTGTGGTTGCTGGCCATATCACGACTTACATCTTGATAGAAGATTTGATCTTGACAGGAACATTTGAAATTCTATACATTCATATTTTTTTCAAGTCCCAGCCTCTAGTAATTAGTTGCCCAGAGACTTCCTGAGACAGAAAGAGCAAATGGATTCTTATTGGTCCTATGTGGGTGTCTACTACGTAACTTTGACCAATGTCTTTTTAAATATGCATGTACTGAGGTAAGGAGATCCACTTGGTGAGACACTGAAGAGTATTTTCTTCTTGTTTCTTTTGAAACTGTAGTTTTATTTAGTACAGTTGTGGTTTTGGCCCAGGCAGGAACAAAGAGCCATGAGCAGCTGCTTGCTCAATCCTGCCCCTCTGGCAGGATGGGGAAAGAGAAAAGTTATTAGAGGGCCTTTCAAAATCTCTTAGGTCAGGGAGTGCTCATTCACTACTCATGGTCCCTGATAGAACTGATGGAACTACTTGGGAAGAAAATGAAAATTCAATCCACCAACAACCAAAACCTTAAAAACACCATGAAGTGGGACAATGATGAAGAGCGTAACCAGCTCTTTAAGACCACTTTCCTCCACTCTTCTCTTCCTGGGCTCAGGCACCTGGTCCCAGTGTCTCTACCTTCTCTCCTCGGGGTGGCACAGTGGGGCTGGGAATGGGGAGTGCAGTCAGTTCTGTTCCTATGGCTCTTGCAGCTTGTCCTGCCTCAGGACAGAAGGACTCTGCCATTTTCCTTCTGCAGAGCAGATCCCTCACACACTAGGCAGCCTTGCACCAGCCTCTCTGACATGGGTTTCTTCCAAGGGTGGCAGCTCCTGTTGTCTTCTGACTGCAGTGTGCACACATTTACCTTCATCTTGCTCCACCTTTCCACATGCTCTTATGTACTGCAAATTTCCCTTCTTAAATAGTCGTGGCAGAGGAGCCACATTGGCCTAGCTAGGCTGGAGGTAGGTCTAACT